>JAEIIH010032598.1:0-39270 GCA_018904745.1 Drosophila orosa
AGTCAAACAGTTTTCCTATAATTTGATAAATAAATAGTCAATTATAATTGATAGCTAATTCTATAGGTAGCTGCTAAATAAATTAAATTTACCACAGAAAACTTACCAAGACCACTAAGAGTCTTCTTGCATACTTTTCTTTTAGCTATATCCCAAAGGATATCCTCTAGAAATTTTATAATTTTAAATATAGTGTTTCTAGCCCACCGTGCCCTTGTCCTGTGTGTGGGTTGGTGTGTTTAGATGGCCAACAGTTGCCGCTTCAGTAAGCGCGAACCTGGACCTGCCTCGTAAAGATGCAGACCATTAAAGAAATGAAAAGCAAATGCCGACGACTGAGAGTGAGACTGCGACGGCGCCGGCGTTGGCAAACACATAAAAATGCTTAAATTACTTTTAAGGGGAATTATTTATTATTAATGGAGGCCGGTCGGCAACAAAAACAGCAAACAGCAGCGACCACAGGCCTCCGCCATTCAAAGCGGCAACAACGCGGGTAAGCCAAATTAGATGGCCCGAAAATTTGGGATTCTGTTTCCAGCATAAATTCCTCATTTAAATACATGTACGAGCTGGCGGAAAATACAATTTTAAAAAGCAGTTGTGTGGGCGGGGTACGGCTCATTTCCGGCCGCTACATTTATTCATATTCCGCAAAAACATCCCACAATCGGTTTTGCCAACACACATTTAAATCATTCACGACAGCTGCAGGCCTGGAGAGTGAAATTCCAAACTGCATTTGACATTTTCTCGGCCGCAAATTGTTTGTGCCGCGATTTGTTTATGTCCAAGTCCGCCGATTCAATTTCGTCTCGTTCTAGTTGCCGAAAACAATTAAATTCGTAGAATTATTTATTTATTTTTCGGGAATGATGGGTGACAATTGGAAATGGGAAGGTGACATGCGCAGCTGTTGTATGGTGTTTTTCCGAAAATTGAAAACTTTTTTCCCCCCCTCCCCCCCCCCCCACACTGAAAAAATGCGAAGCCACAGGAGTCGAGTGGCAGACGTCCGCCCACCTGGACAATTAATGGGTGCCGTGGCCACGTGCTGTCCAAACCAAACGAAACCAGGCGGCGGTCCTGACCGCCATCACGTTGAGCCTGCCAGCGTTACAATTATGTTTCGCATTCGTAATTCAAGCCAGCAGGACGGGCCTTTTGAAGTTCGGCTAATCTCTAATCTACACAGGCATTAGTCCTGTGACACAAACATGAGATGGGAAAGGGCAGGCAGGTCCAGGGATGACGCCATTGAGCCTGCAGCGCAGCCAGTGCCTCCCGACGATATTGACATTTATGCTTGACCCTCACTTTGGCCTTTTTCTCGTCTCGCCTCATTTTTTTCTGGTTTTTCCCCCTGTTTTTTGCTACAATTCAGCCAGAATTTGTGTTGACACTTGGCCGCACCTGCCATGTGGCTTATGTCTGTGGCCGGGATACGTCGAACATGTGATACGGTTTCTGGCTGGGCTGGAAAATGCGCATTAGTCGGTTTTCCGAACGCTGAATATTCGCTGGCTGCCTAATAAGCAGCTGAAATCACATAGCCAGCGGCGACAGCAAACCCTCGTCAACCTTGGCCGAGGACTTGTTGAAACAATGCGCGTAGCACAAAAGTCCTTGCACAATCAATGCCAGCCGGCCTTTGTTTGCATTACGATTCCAATTCCTCATCTCCTTCCCGCTCCCCACTTCCCCTTCCTTTCCTGAAACACAAGCCCAATCCCAAGACCAATCCAAATTCCAATTCCTGCTGCTGCTACTGGCCCGAGGCACCATTAAAAAATCAACGCCCAAGCCGGGCTCACAAAGTGCCTTCATTATGCGAAGGCTTCCCGTCGGCCACTTTCCTCCTTCTCCCGCTCTGCTCGGTCTGGCACAGTTTTATTTTTACCCAACGCTTAGCCACACAGAAAAAAAGAAGCAGCTTGATATAAATTTGGCAACACAAATTGGAGAAGAGTGTGAAGTCAAGCGAACAGACTTTGGAAAAGTATGGTTTTATGGGTTAGTTTGTGGGATTGGTGGTTAGGTGCAAGTTCAGTCTAACAAATATATCTCTTAATGTAGAATACCCAAAAAAAATCCTGTATCTCTTATTCAACTCAAGGAATATAAAACATAAATAGATATAATCATAAAATGAATACATTTTTCCTTCAGTGCAGCAAAAGCAAATTTTCTATACGCACAAAAGGCGTAACAATCAGCTCTCTGGGCATCATAAAATCTATATGTACGGGCCTTTGTTTGGACTGCATGATTTCTGGCGATTGTAATCAATAATTTACGCATTTTCATTTTGGCCAGCCCAAAGGAGGCATTAGCATTGGGCCCGCAATTACAAAGACAGAAGTGCCAGCCATTCAAGCGTGTACTTATGTGTGACCCGGCCTTTTTTTCGGGTATATGTGTGTGCGTGGGTTTTGGCTTCCCGACAGTTTTTCCCTTTTTTTTCGGTGGCCTTTGTTTTCCCTTATTCCCAAATGCCTTTTCTCGAGTCAACGCTGCATATATTTGGAGGCTTCCCGAATTGGTTTTTGGCTGTGGAAAGTGGAAAAATTCAGCTGCTGTTAATTTGCACGCATTTCGATGTTATTTATTTATATTTAATTTTTGGTCCTGCCCCCGCGTGCATTTCTATTTCCAGTTCCATTTCCTTTTCATTTCCCCCCGCTGCCATTATTGTTAGGCATCATCCGGCACTTTCTTGGCCCATTATTCAGCTGGTAATACCCCGAGGATTGTGTTTACTTGAGTGCGCATGTGGCTGCCAATTGACGCGTATTTGGCTTTGTGCTCTGCAGCTTATATAAAGCACAATTATTGAGCGGCGTCGTGATTGCCATTTCTAGCAATTCAGCTTGTTGAATAATAAGCAGCTTAGCCTTATTCTTAGCCGGAACGTTTATGTGGGCTTTAGTGCCGGCAGCTTGGTGTGGAATTTTAAAAGCTCACTCAATGGAGATGCGATGAATGCTCGGGCTTTAATTGGCTTCGTATGCTTAAATATCACAAATGCGGGCAATTAATAAGGCGCTGAGACGCAAACGCACACACACATGCTCTACGCATTACGCATACGACACGTGAGCCCGGCCACAAGTCAAGGAGGCACGAGAGCGCATATTCATAAGCACCAGCCATTAACATTATTAATTCAATTTAACGCTTGGAATGCTTTATTCATCCGCCACCCCCATCATTAGCAGCTAGAACGCTGAGTCACCTGCCGCATATTAACTGCAGGCATTAAATACTGTCGAGCTGCGCCATATCCTTGCCTTGCCCCCTGCAAAGGTCCTGGCCCAGCTGAGTAACAGCTCAAAAGCCACATCATTGGCCTGCAAACACTGCACGTACACGAAGAGTCAGTCCAATTAATTAGGCAGCTGCCAGAGGAGCTGGGAAAACAATCTTCCCGAACTGAAAGATACTCATGCATTGGCAGGGGTTTTCGTAACGACACTCGGAGAAGAGAAGTCCCTAATTTCAGGAAATTCTAACAATATTGTATATAGAAAACCAAGGAAATTATTATTATTTTAATATACACAAAAATATTATCTTACTTTTGTAATGTGATTCGAATATTCAATAAATTTTGGATATTAATTTTCTAAAAGTGTACAATTTCTATATATTGTCAGCCGATTGCCTTGGCTTCATGAGCTCAACTGCTTAAGTTTTTAGCCGGGGGATAATAGGAAAATCTCCTTACAGACTCTGCAGCTATTTAGATTGGTTCGATTCACTTTAATTTACGTCTCGCTTCCCGTCGTTGGCAAAATCTACAAATTACGAAACGACTTTTCACACTTTGCCACGAGCTTTTTGGCTGCTTGTCACACACTTCATGCAGCTCACTCAATTTGCAGTAATCACACTTTATTTGTCTCATTTCTGGTGTTCATAAAAAGCACAAGTTCGACCCGAGCCCGCTTACTTTCATTTTTTTCCTTCGTTTTTTGCCACTTCTCTCGCATTTCCTGGTATTGTTTGTCATGCGTTTGAACGCGTGCCTAGATTTCAGCTAGTGTTTTATTGCCTACTTTGGGGCGCTCCACTCGTACAAGGATCCTCGCATTCTCGCTTTCCACCTCCGCTGTTCCGTTGTCCCGCTGCCCCGCTTTTATGCGTTCCGTTAACAATACTTTCAAGTGAACACACACACACACAAATGCACTAAAATAAAATTACACACACTCGCATAGGGGGGTTGGGGGGAAAAACAAAACATTTGCCTTTCATTTGCGCCCCCTTTGCATAATAAAAATGTGTAGTTTACTTCGTTTTTTTTTTTCTCCCGGCCCTGCTCACACACATTTTCCCAACACTCCCCTTGCCGCCGCCAGTCGGCCAACTTTGCTAGCCCTTTTTCCAGGCATTTGCCATCGTTATTGTTTGTTTGTTCTTGTTCCCTGCTTCTCCTGCCCCTCCTGCCCCTTCTACCCCCTTTGTTGCTGTTGGCTGGCTCCGTGGGTGCGGCTTGTACGAGTATGTGTGACATATCCGGCTCTGTTTAATTTTCCATTCAGGCCGCTCCACTCTTCCGCCGAGATATTCCCTTTTTTCGGCCATTTAATGCGAGTTCTTTTTTACTTGGGCTCACAATAATAAACTTTTTAGTGCCTAGACATGGTTTTATTTAGTTGATAGGAGACGGGAGACGGGGAACGGGAACCAGGAGATGGGAAGCGACGACACTGGCTTTTTTTAATTAATTTTGCCTACTGGCGGCGAATCGCTCTGATGCGCACCATGCGGCTTTATAACGCCTGTCTGTGAGTGTATCACGGCAATAAAATAAAATACAAGCCCCCGGACTTGACTTTAAATTGTCCTGGCTTTTTGGCAGTGATTAAATTGTTATGGGTGTTTGGAAAAGCACTGAGGGAAAAGGGGACATAAACTCAAAGATAAAATTCAGGAAGATAGATTCAGCTATCTCAAATTTTCTAATAGAAGTCACCATTAATTTTCTTTGATTTATTTTTCGCAGTGAACGATGGTGCGGCCCCGAATCACTGCCACTCCTGGCCATTACCCGTTTCCTAATGACTCCCAGATTGAACTCTGGCCATAACTGCTTCGTGGCTGTACTTCTGTGATTCGAATGGCCAGGGACAGGTTCAATTTATGCGTTTTGCTGTCATTTGTTTTGCTTGACCACACGCCTCGCTTATGGCTTAAGCTCTTTCGGATTTCGGTCCACAAATTTATGCCCCATCACTTTTGCCCAGCCCAGGCTCGTTTCCTGCTCTGGTTGGTCCTGCTTCTGGTTAGGCTCTTTGTGTTCTTCCGTTGCCAAATCCCCTAAAACCTCAAAAAAGGGAAAAACTTGCCCCTGCTAACCGGCCGGCTGTGGATCATTCATTTATTTTGCAGGAATTGCCGGCAGCGTTTGACTTTGGCTCTGCTTTAAACTGCTCTCGACCTTTGTCAAAAGTTTTGAGGCCGAAAAACTTTGTGGCGAAAATCAAACTGTGGATAATGATGAATGCGGCCAGGCACTTTGTGGGCTAATGCCTCTCGGTTCCTGGCTCCTGGTTCCTGGCATGTGGGCCTGAATAATTAACGCATCGCCGCTCGGCGCTTGGCGCTCGGCGCTCGTCCTTGTCACTGGACGATGAATTTACATTTCGATTTCAGTGGCGAATTTTCTCTTTGTTGGCAGTAGAATTTATGGATTTCGCGAAATTTATTTCGGGTCGTGTCCGTGATTAGGGTTGGGACGAGATTTATGCTGCAGTTGCTTCCTGCTGTGAGCAGAGCGGCCTTATTAAGGCTCATTAAGGCCGCCTCTGGATTAAGTTCAAAGAGAAAGTTGGGGGGGTGAGACTCTGGCAATAAAATATAAATGTCATCAGTTTGGCTTTAACGGAAAATGGTAGTCGGACAACAGCAAGGGGAAAACTCATAAATTCTGTGAAAAATGGCAAATCGATTCCCGCTCTTTTTTTTGCGGTCATTGTTATTACAAAACTGTCAGAGACCCCGGCCAAGTGGAAGGCAAATGCATGAGTTCTCAGCTCCTCCGGGTCCCAAATCCCTTTTGATAAAGTGCCTTCCGTCCTCACTGCTCGACTCAAGTGTCGCATTATGTCCGTTTCAAGGCGATGGGCGATGGCTTCGCAGTTTCCCAGATTGCCAACTTCCCAGTTTCCAGCTCAGTTCGTTTTAGTGGCGGATTTGGCAATAAGAGGCGACCAGATTTATGCAGCTGCTTTCATGCGTAATTATTTGCTGACATCTTAATAGTTTTTCCAAGTCTCTTTAGCCGCTTTGACGTTTATTTGCGCAAAATTTTACAGCTGAAAATAGCTGACAATCGGCTTTGGTTGCTTGGCTTTTCCGGCACCAGAGCCTTTTTTCCAAAGTCTCTCCCTCCCTCTCTCGCTCACTTCATAAATATTTTAGATCCCACACTTAGGCATAATTGTTTTGCGGAAGCTTGCTTTTTTATTTGCTTGCTGTGATCCAGCATCTGGCATCTGTCACCCACACACACATCCCCGAGCTTGGAGCCCGGCTCACATATTTATTGGAGGCTCTTAATGGGCCCCCGTTTAACGACATTGCCAGGAGCACCATAAATAATACAAATAATAGAAAACGGCGAAATATAAAATTCCCTTCCCTGCTCGTGCTTCTGTTGGGGCTTCCTCTGTGTTTCTGTGACAATTTGTCGTGTGAGCAACTTTTTTTGATGGGCCAGAGAGAGGAGTGTATTGCCCGCCGATAAACCTGGCTTCCTGTACTTCTTTCTGTCTGTTGTTTCCTGGTAGAGCTCCCTCCCATGCTCCTCCAGGCGTGGTCCCAAAAACAAGCTTAAGTCCTTGTCGTCCTTGGCGAGGCGACGCCACCTTGGGGCTTTTAAGTTTGACGCTCGTTTATAGACTTTGCACACTTTGCATTTACTTTACGGCGCCGCTGATGCGGCTGATAATAAGACCACGCGGCGTATGCGCAATGGCACGGCCCGAAAACACCACATCACACCACACCACACCACACAACGCAACGAACAACGAACGGCAGAGGCGGCAAAAACAATGAAATCAACGAAAAGTTGGCCAAAGTTTTTACAGCCCGATACACACACGCCTCTGAGACACCTATCCGGGAATCCAGGATCCAGATGCCAGCCTCCTTGGCGGATTCCGCCTGCGGCCACTCGAGCCCTGCTTTTGTTTCGCCGAAGCTTGTTTTATAACTTTTTGATTGTCTTTGCGCCAAATTTGTGTGCAAAATGGTTCCTGGCCCTGGCCAAGTCGCTCTCTCACCTGCGAACCGTGCGCCTGCCATGTATAATATTTGGCTTAATCTGATTTCTGCCACTCAAGTTAACTTCGACAGCAGGCTGGCGGGTCAAAAGTTGGCCTGTGGCGGAGCAACAATTTATAGAGCGTTTACAATATTTATTTCGATTGGCAAGGCGCGCGTGGAAGTTTTGCCTTCATTATTTGGTTTATTTCCGTATTTATTGGTTCCCTCTTTTCCCATACAAAAAAAAAAAGAGAGAGTCCATTAAAGTGCAATGCCAGGCTGGGAAAGTTTCATTAGATATGCCAGAAGCGTCTTGGCCCAAGTCAGAGCCACCCAGCGGGGAGAAGGAAGCAGCTGGCTGGCTTTGTCAAAGTCGTCACATGTCATACGGCAGACAGGCAGCAGGCAGCAGGCAGCCCGGCAGCCCGGCATCCTGCCATCCTGGCAGCAGGACCAGCCAGCAGTCAGGCAGTCAGGCAGGCAGTCAGTCAGTTAGTCTGCTGCAGGCTACAGGCGTCCGTCTTCCTGCCTCCCAGCATCCTGCTCAGCATCTGTCGTTGGCTGTCGTCGGCGTGATGTGTGTACACTGTGCACAGCCACAGCCACAGCCATAGCCACATCTACATCTACATCCACAGGCACAGGCACAGTCACAGCCACATCCCACGTCTCCATTCACATCCTGCCCCTGCCCCTCACCCACATTTACATCTTCAGTTGGCCCGGGGACAGCACTGCCATTGAGGTTGCACTGAGTGCTCAGCCGCTGAGGGCGCTCTTGCAATTATTACATTTGTATGGACATGTGGCCACATTAAGTATACGACGCGAAGGCCAGCTAGAGCCTCGAGCTGTTGCCGCCTCGTGGCTCAAGTGGCCTGCCACAATATTTATTCAAATTTAAGTGTAGCTGCACTAGCAGTCGCCGTCTGTTTAGTTAGTCAAATTGATTTGTGTTTTGCTTTAATTTACAAAATTAAATCCACCATCAAGGGCAGGGCAAACAGCGTCGCGCCGGCAGGATTACTCCTTTGTGGCAGTGAGCGAGTATGCCCGTCACGTGCGCCTTTTGTTGCCTTCGAAAATAAGTGCTCGCCCGGCTCGACAGGCTTGCCAACTCAATTAAGCTGTCAAGCGAGCGGCTGCTGAGTGGGCCACCTAATGAACTCCACTTGGATCTGCCATTAAGCCGAACCAGGAACCACGAACCAAGAACCAAGAACCACTCACCACTTACCGCTCTCCACCCCAACACATAAATAATTCAATCACAACAATTTCAGCACGGAAAATCAATAATAATCGCATCAAGTGTCTGTAGTCCGGGGGCAGTTTCCATTACGGCGGCAAAGCAGCGTGTTTAAATTCTCAAGGACCTCACACACACACCCACACACTCGGGTTGCTAATCTGTGGGTCTGCTCTCCTCTTCATAAAGATTCATTTCGTTTAATGACTTGAAATTGATTTCGCTGTGGCATCGCCGCATTTTATATTGAAGACTCCAAGACTCCGTCTGGGTAAATGGCGAAAACGTGCTTTACGACGGGATGATCTTCGTTTCTCCCCCTCGTAGGGGGTTCCAGCTCCTACTCCTGCATGGAATTCCGGCTCCTTGGCGTATTAATTTTTCAGCAATTACGTTGCCAGCGACAACATGTAATAGATATAGCCGGGAACCCACCGCGTCGTTGTGTTTTACGAGCTGCTCATTGGATTTTTGATTAACTTTCGCCCCCGCAAATGAAGCTGTAATGAAATTTAATTTAGCAGCATACTTTGGGCCCTTATTGGTTCGTTAATCAAATGAAATTGCCAAAAGGCCAAAGGCAATTCCCATTAGCCGTGACATTTGCAATTCATTGAGCACGTCAACAAGCTGCCATTGCATATTGCGCATTGCATATTGCAGGTGCTGTGTTGCAGGACCTGCTCCTGATAAGCCAGCAATTTACAATTTATTAAAATTAAAAGCATGCGCAGCCTGTGAACTGCCGGACATGCCCCACTCCCCTCTAGCTAAGCCACCGCTGGCCGGCCGGACCAGACCCCGGCGGAATGTTTATGAAGTAAATAATCGAAGCGTGCACAATGAATTATTCATGAGTCTTATGGAAAAGCCAGCAGCCAAAGGTGGCAGGTGCTGAGAATGCGTCCGGCTGCTACCACGCCCCTCGTCGGCCGCCTTGGCCGCCGCCTCCCAAAGGGACCTGTGTTACGTGCGTGACACTGGGCTTTTTTCGGAGGTCCAAGAAGGCCTATGCCATGCCGGCATACCTGCGCGCCATTTGCAATTAGCCAGGAGGACTTTTGGCCATTTTGCATGCATGCCGAAAAGAAAAGGGTTAAATGGGGGAATATATAAATAAACTTTCAAGTGATTTTGAGGGATGATATTTATAAATTCAAGTACAAGGTATAAGTTTGTTTAATTCTGGTATTTATTTGGCTTTTGATTCTTAAAGGAATCAACTAAATTTAAGCTATAAGCCTTTAAGCTTTGCATAGTTTACGTAAAAGTTATTTTTACCTTTACGTTTTCTCTCTACACTTTCTGACCAGTAAACTGGATTAGTTTCCTCCTTGAATGCTGAATATTAAACAATATTCGACCAAAATTTAAATTCCCGTTTTCTGTCTTCAACACTTTAATCTCTGAATTGATTATTAGCAATCACAACAATTCCCATTTGTTAATCAAGCTGATTAGAACCTGGTACATATTGCACAGTGTGCCGTGCCTAAACGACTCAGGCCACCCCAGCTACTGAAATCAAGCTAGAAACAATATTCCTTTAGTCTCTAAAAACTCCCTGGATGCATCATAGGTTGACCCGTTTCCCCCTCGAGAGCTAATCATGAAAAAGGCAATCGAAAGAGCCATCGAAAAAGCCAAATGGACTGAGCAAACATGGCTTTCACTGGACACTCTGTGTGAGTACTTACTTATTGGCTTTGTTTGCTGTAATCCTAAAAGTAAAGCGATTATCCAAAACCTATTCATATTTCTGTATTGGTTGCTAGAGTGGGTTCTAGTCGGGTTTAGCCTTAGATTGAAATCCGGAATGCAAGCACGAAACGTTTTCAAATATCAAATTATATCCAATGTGTGTGTGTGTGCAGGCAGCCCTCTGATTATCTTCACAAAAATAAATAGCAATATTTTCTTTTTTTATCGGTGGCTTGTTCGGGGATTTTTTAGAGGGGGGGCTCTACACTCTCGTTTTGGCACCACCTCCCAGGCCCTGCACAACAAATATTGATTGGAGTTTCGAGCGGGGGAGTTACATCTTCTTTAAGAACGCGCGCAGCTAATTAACTCGGGCGAATCGCGCGCACTCGCAGATCAGATCGGGATCAGGATCGGGATCAGGATCTCCTGCCTGGCAGGTGTCCTGCCGCAGTTTCACTTTCACTCCGGACACTACACTACACAGCAGGTTTCGGTTTCGTTATCGGTTTCGGTTTCGGTTTCGGTTTCCGTTGCTGAGTTGGATTCGGATTTCGGATTTCGGATTTCGGATTCGGTTTCGGCTTGGCAACCACTGATAACCACTCCGGGGGCTGTTGGCATGCGCGCACTTGTTGTGCTCGTCGCAAGCGTTTATCCTAGACTGAAGTGGACCGAAGGCGACGCCACGCACTGGCTGCCTGGAAGCGATACACCCACACCAGCTCGATGTGGGAGGCGAGGCTTTCCAGCAGAATATAGCTCGCGAGAGAGCTTTTGCTCGATGGCGAGCTTTCCTCTCAGTTATCCGGCCAGTTGTTGCGCCACGGCAACAGTTCCCCGTTCCCTGCCTTGGCCCCAGCCGGTTCCAGTGACCCCTGTTCCTCCCCCGGCCCCTCTCCGGCGAGAGTCCTGCTGAATCAACAGGCTGTCCTGGCCTTTCCACTGCCAGTTTGTTTGCGGGCGGGCAAAGCAGTCGCTTTAAATGCATTAAGTGTGGCCTAGCCGTGGGTAATTCTGCTGACGGCACGTCCGTCTTTGCCCTCCGGCCTCGTTTGCTCTTTTTTTTTATTTTAATTGTCCCAGCAATTGACTGTAATTGGTTTCTGGAAAATATCACAATTTCGAATTATATTTATAAGTTGTTGATTGCATGTCCATCCCCCCTTTCGTTGAAATGCGTTTGTTTGGATTCGTGCCTGACTCATGTTGTACAACATGTTTGGATGTGTTACTAATTACCAGAGCGATTTACTTAAGTGGTTTATGTATTGTTCTATTTAAATTTTCAATTGATTACTAACAGAGGGAAAGGGGGAAATATTCCACTGAATTAACAACTATTCTCTTTCGATGTTTACGTTTTATATGCTTTATATGCGTTTCTTATGCTTGATTTAAAATTTCATATATTTATAAATTGGGAAAGTATTAAAAATGCATTTTATATTTCCTTGTAGCTTTTTCAAGATAAAGAATTCTAGGAAAATTTCCTAGACAGCCCTCCCTGTCCTCAAATTCATGCAACTCCTTCCTTAGCTCTTGCCCCCCTCCAATGCATTACTCATTCCCTCAAAAATATCCTTGTTGACAGGTGTCCTGTACCGTACCGAAACCGAATCCACCTCCTATTCCGTTCTCAAGAGCCGGAAAAGCTCTTGACAGCCAACGCTGCTGTCATTAGGCCTCCAGACGGTTCGAGTGGCATTTAAGTTTTGATGGAATAAATGAACACGGAATTATTTAGGCTAATTAACCATTTTAGAAGTCCAGACACCGAGACACACACACGCGGATCTCCAGCGCCGTCTTTCCTCCATCTCCGGCACGTGTTGAACTTGGTGGCATTCTCGCGTTTTATGGGATTTCTACTTTTTAAATTAACGACTGAGCGGAGCGGAGGAGCACCGTCATGGCACATGGCCATAAACTTTTATGTGGAGGATCAGGGCGCAGGACTCGCCATGGGTCCGCATATCCTGCGCATGGTCATTTAATTTTCGCGACGTCCGTCCACTTTTAATTACAAACAATCAAATCAGTTTGTGTTTGTGTTTTTTCCGCCGCGGCTTTTCTATCCTCTGGCAGAGCTCGTCCGAACACGGCCACATCATTGTCATGGCTCCGGCGACAAGGTCCTGCGCTGCGCCACCACCATTTTGCTGTGTGTTTGGACGCGGGCTTTGACTGCCTGCCATCCTGTCATCATTAGTGACCACAACACAAGAGTTGACATTGCGCTAAATGGGCACATTGTGTGTGTTGATGTTAGTGTTTGTGTTTTGCGTCGCCTGACATATTTTGTCTAAGGCATTAAGTCATAAAAAGCTGGGCACTCGCTAATTTGCGAAATTATTTTGCCGGCCTTCACTTATGCCAACTACCAATACTCCTTCATGGCAGACAGCCAACCAGCGAGGTGGCCCAGAGATGATATCAGGGCCTGGTATCGGTCGGTCAGGGCCAGAACACATTGCAGGGCAAAAACTGCAAAAACAAATATCATTTTACTGGTATTTTTCCAGTTTGTTTTGAAAATGGAATAAATGCAAAAACCGCCAAATATTTATTCCTATTGCCGGCTGCCCGTATTTGTTTATGTAAATGTCCAGCGCGTTTTGATGGGCGCATAATTTCTGCAACGTCTGCAATTAAAAAGCAACTAAAAATGGTTTTCCGTTTGTAAATATTATAAATTAGAGGTTCTTTTGGTTTAATTTTCATACAAATTTGGGTGTTTTTTCTGGCCACAACACATTGACTGAGGTCATAAGGAATTTGCTTCAATAAAAAAACCAGCCAAGCAGCAGACTTGGCATGCCCCCAGGCAATTTCCAGGGTTTTGGCCGCAGGAATTGGGGAGACACGCGCTTTGGATTTGGCCAAAAATGCAAGTAAAAGCTCAGCCTTTAGTATGTTTTTTTTTTGGGTTTGGCTTTAGCGCCGTGCAAAAGCAACGGGAACAACAGCAAACAAAGCTCATTTACACGGGAAATAGCCTAAGTGCAAAAACCATTTAAATGCAAATTAAGCACAAAGTGAAAACATGTGAACAAAGCGGCTAACACACACACACACACACACACACAGGGGAGAACGAACAGGAACGCGGCTAGCAGCCAACCCAGCCATAGCCCGGTGGTTGGCACGTATTTGGGCCAAGCTCCTGGTTTTGGCTTCCACATTGGCTCCGGTTTCGCTGGAATGCCCCAACTTTGGGCTGCTCTAAATGTAAAATAGTTTAGAGCCGCCAGCGCCACAACAAATTCCTCTGGCCGAGGACGACGAGGACAAGGACGGACCAGGACAAGCGAGCCCCGTCTGATTTGAATAAATTCATATGCATAAATGGGCCGGGCGGGTAAGTCAACTGCAGCTGACAAAATCAACAACCTGGCGTCCATGGCCGGTAATTGAGTCAAAGATTCAGCTCCAAAGATATGCCGCCCAGGTCGATGGTCGATGGCGGCCTCCGCCGCTCGTTGGCCACCAACTTCACGAGCAATTTACCCGCTGCAAATCAGCTCCGGGCCTAATGAAGTTACACACGGCCGGGCTCAGCTGCAGGGGTTGGCTTTCTGACGGGTCAGGTGGAGGTGCATTACGGACGAGGCAGGCGATTGCACACCAGTTGAATGAGTGCGGCTCGATGGACAGCCACTGGCACCTACACAAATATATATGGAGCAGTCCTGGCTTCGAAGGGTTTCTGGTCGAAAGAATTCTGGACGAGTTCAGTGGCGAATGCAGGAAATATTTACCAGGGGCTCAGGCGGTCCAATGACAGTCTGAAGTCGTAGTAAATTTTTAGGAAATTACAAAACAAATATGGTTGCGGAGAATTTTATTTTAATTAACTTGACCAGAGTATTGGTAAATGTTTTATATATTTATTTATTTGAATAGATTGTAAATAAGCACCAATAGATATACCTACTATGTTAAATTTCTGAAGATTTTCTGGGAAGTGAAATCTTATTCAACCCTTAAAAATCCCCTCTTGGGTTCGCCCCTGATAGATGGTCAGCCGCCAGGACTGCCCAGACTGGCCCAGGACCCTTTCGAGTGCGCTATGCGATAGTCCTTGATTACATCACACCAGAAGCAATCCCGACCGTGTGTGAGTGTGCGTGAACTGGATGCGAGTTGTCCGAGTGTTTGCTTTATTTATGTGCACTAAACAAACAGCCGGGCACGGACATCGTCCCCCAACGGCTACCCGGGGCTGTGGAGTCCGGCAAATTGAGCAGCCGGCCGCAATTATTTTTACACTGCGCACATGGAGCGAGACTGGGAGGAAGGGAGTCATTTAACACATTCCGCAATTGAACTCGATGGCGATTGGGACTGGCTTCAGGACACTTCAAATGCAACAACTGGGGACTGAAGCCCTTTGTTTGCGGCGAGCTTTATTATTTAGATTGAACATGAGGGCGTGTTATTATTTGCCTATGCGTGACAATGAAATCAGTGGGGAATAGTCGAGGCTAGAACAGCGAAATATACTTTTCTACATTAATTTTTAAATCAATTTATTGATTGAACGGTGCATATACTACGTATAGCACAGAGGAGGAGGTATTTTTGGGGCAACATCTCTCTTGGGGATGTATATTGAGAGTATATAATATGTAGTAGAATTCTCTATAACAAAAATGTCGTAAGCTTTGATATATGCAAATTTTAAATATCGAAATAAAATAAAATGTGAATAGAAAATATTTATATTGGTATATTAAATATTAATTGACTTTTCTTTATATATTTCAATAAGTTCTACATTGCTTGCACAGAGCAAGAAACTGGTAATCAAAAATTAACTTTAACATAAATCAATCAGGATAACGTTGGTCAGTTTCATTAATAATCCTTTACAAAAGTTCACTCACTGAATTAAGTCATTCGCCGTGATGAAGCCATGTCCATGGATGTTTCCTTCGACATTAGCTTGTTGATTTTGTGACCGTTCCCAGTGACGATGATGATGATGATGATGGGCTCATTCTTGTAAAATCTTATTAACTTTCATTGTTGTTGTCGCTGGCGAATCCGGGTCATGTATCAACTGTCACAATGGAGTTCGCCCGGCACGTTCTGCTGCCAAGGCAACCCACATGGGCAACCGAGCTCATCATGCTGCTCACAGTTCATTTGATATTAATACGGACGCTCTCTGGTCAGCTGCTGTTGCTGCTATTGCCGCTATTGCTACTGATGATGCGCCGTTGCCGCTACATATGTTTTCATTTGTTTGACGCTGATGATGACAACCCTCATCAAAACTTTGCGCCGATGGCCGCTCGATTGCTCGGGCGAGTGGTCAACGGCTGTTGACAGGCCACTTTGACATTGTGTGGGTCCAGCTATCTGTCCTCTGTCCTGCGTCCTGCGTCCAGTGTCCTGCGTCCTGTGTGGGTGGGTCCCTGTAATACAGTGATACATAATTAAAAAGTAGGGGCGAGCGGGGGATAAAGGCTAGGGCAACTTTTGATGCCACTCACAGATACGAGTCAGTGATGGCGAAATGTCCTGTTTTGGGATATATTCTAACAACTATTTGGTATAATTTTATATCTATGCTTGATTTTTGATTAAAGTTTATTAAACTGAATCGAGAGGAGGTACATGTATTATCAGAAAATATTTTTATAATAAATACAGAACATGAAATTGTTAATTTTTCATTAATAATTGTACTTATTTGGAAAATTATAATTTATACCAAAAATTGTATTTGTACAAAAGGGTAATGCTTTCTTTTTATTAAAAATTTTGCTTATTTCCCCCCTGATGTATTCTGCTTCTGAAATAGGTTTCGGGCAACACTGATAATCACACACTCCCGCAATTTAACTTAATGGCCGAAGGGACAAAAGTTTGTGATTTTCAACATGAAAGTAAACAAGTTGCTTCCAGGTAATTTATTAAGCTACGTCTGCCGCCGTTGTAACCCAAATTGGTGTACTTTTCATCGACTCTGCCGCTGCCAAGTCAAGCCAAAAGCTAAAGCAATTGAAAAAGCCAACCGAAAAACGCCGAGGTGCAAAGTCAATGAAAATCAAGTGCTGGGCGAAGGGAGTAGAGGGCCATAGGATATGGGCAACCCGAGGCCACAGAGAACGCGAACTATGAAGGCTCCGAGAAGGAGAAATGAACGTACGAGAGAACACATGGAGAAATCATTTGTAGTAATTGAAATCGAACAAAGCAGAAGTTGCACAGCAAAACGAGCCAGGAGCTGCCGCCAGCCACCGGAGCTCGGAGCGAAAAATAAAAGTACACACACCAGGGAGGAGGAACAGAAAGGAACGGAAAGAAACAGAAATGTTGGCTTCTGGTTTTGTCTGGTTTTTGCAGCGCCCCAATGGTTTCCAGCTCGAGCTATACAAACTGACTTCCGCTGCAGGCCCCAGTCATAGGAGTGCTAGTACACGGAGAAAATGATTGCAAGAGGGGATTTTCCTCTGAAACTTTGGTACTAATAACCTTTAAACTTTACTATTCTTTTTATGCAGCAGACATATGTACATTCATAATAAATTACAGAAAACTAATGGACATTAAATCAATGATATTATGAAATATATCTCTCTTAATCGAAAACCAACTTAACTTCCTATCAAAATCACATTTCTTGACTTCAGAATGTGAATATTTTCCCCAGTGCCTGAGCCACCTCCAGCAGTCACAGGCGAGCGATGTGCGGAACATGTGTTGAAAACGTGTTCAACACGGCCAAATGACGGCGACATCGGCAAAGCCATCGTTCGAGAGCAGCATTCGCCATTGTATGCCGTTTGTGCAACGCTGGAGCTGTGCTGGCAGGAGCTGTGCTCGCAGGAGCTGTGCTCGCAGGACCCAAAATCAGCAACAATTCGCCGCTCAAGTGTGAGCAACGTATGCAATCGTGCGTGGTGTGCGACGGCGGCTTAGACGCGCATCTTGAATGACGTTAATGCGACTAAGCGGGAATCTTAACGCGACACACGACCGACATTGGCACACACATTTGACATAAGCACAATGTATATACATACATGTCTGCAAATCGTTGACTTCGACGCTTCCACTCTCAATAATAGGCAGCCGCTTGTCTAGTCATTGAATGCATAAATCGATTCGGTTCAGCCATTCAATCGTGTTGCTGTCACAAGGGGCGTATACGTAATGCGTGTTAATTGCAGGCTTGTACGGAAGAGAGTACTTGCAGCTGGAAAGGTTAAGTATGAGATATTTTCTATAAATCCTTAAAGAGCAATGCCCACGTTTTTAAATTTGAATGAAAAGATAAACCTGTTTAGGTTAAAATTATATTTAAATTACATTTTAAATAGTTTAGGAAACACTTTAATTTTTTTTTAATAAAACTCATTTCCTTTCTGTTAATTTAATAGTCCAGAGTAGCAAAAAGAATTAAATCAGAGTAAGCCAGATTTATCCACAGTCCATATTTCACCTCATTGGCAACAGCTTGAATTTCTGTCGATGCCAGCAGAAAATTATTGGGAAAAGAAGGAAACAGGAGGCAAACAAACACACATAGCTCTGCAATTTGGTTGTCCATTTATCGTTAATTATAGACACGAAACCGGATTCGATTCAGGCGATAAATACAGTCAGACATACGCAATTTTTGAAACATAAGGACACTCAGCCAGCAAGCAGCAACAAGTAGACAACAAAAAATATTACCCATCTCCCTGGCAGAGTGGCTTTCCAGCCTGATTGGCACTTAATTTGCCATTCAATTTCTGCCACTTGGCCAACGCTGTTTTGTTAAATGCAAATTCGTTGGCCTTTTCGCAGCGAGAAACGTGTTAATTAACTGCCCGGCTAGGTATGCTAATGCAAATAAAAACTGAATTGCAGTTGCAAACGCCGCTAAAGGCATCGCTTATGGCTGCCTTTTGGGTTGAGTTACGCGCTCACGTAACGTAACGTAACGAGTGTGAATGGGCATCGTGAATGTCGATGGGGCTGCCAATGTGAATGCGATTGCGATGGCGATGGCGATGGCGATGGCGAGTGTGGCTGCAGGTGCTCGCCTGAGTGCACTCAAACACTTTTGCTGCTTGGGCGATTTCAATAACGCAGCGTTACATCGATTTAAAAAAGGAAGAAGGGACGGTGAGATCCTGCCGAGTTGCGCTTTCGTTGTGCCGTAACCATTTGCCCCCAGAGTTCGCCATGGTCAGATGGACAATTGATGCTCTCCGCTTGGCTGGTCCTGGCTGTTTAACCCTGCTGCCACTGCATCTTCTGCACAGACAAAAAAATGTCGATTATCAGTTCCACATTGTTGCAGTTGGTTAAATAACATAAATACCAAGGAAATCCTTAAAAAGCAAAACTGTTTTTGATGTTGATTTTCCTTGAAATTCATTCACAAGCTAAAAGTGCACTTTAAATACCAATATGTCCATATATTTCAGTTCAGGAAACCTAATTTATTGGAACATTCAATAGGAGTAGCATAAAATGCCCTCATATTTTCTGTAACTCTCAAAGTATCCTTTCAAAGTGCCAAACGAAAGTCATATTTTCCCTGTGTGGAAAAACGAATGTGAATGTGTGCCGATAAGTGCACACAATCCATTCGGTATTCAAATTACTTTAAATCGCATTTGTCTCGGGTGTGCCGAGCTGCTCGTCCTTTCCACCTTTCCTGCTGGCACGTCCGCTCCGCCGAGTTGCAGTTAAATTCAGGAGCGCTGCCAAATCAAATTTAGTAAAAGTCAGTAGAGTGTCTGAGTAAACACAGATATGTACACACAGTTCACACACATGTCGGTGAGTGAGTGTGTGTGTGTGTGTGGGACTGCAGTTGCAGATAGTCTGTCACAGACAGGCGAACAGTTTGGTTTTCAATTAAATTTATGGCTGGTCAACGGCGGGGTGCCAAGAGGGGCCTGGTCACATGCAGGGGTTGTGTAGAGGGGATCGTATAAAGAGGGGTTAGTTGGGGGGGAGGACCGACTTTAAGGGCTGAAAGCTAAAAGCCAAAAGCGAGGAACGAGCCGAGCAACGGCAAAGTTCATTTCAGCGTGAAAGGACGAAAATCGATTAGATCCAAATCTTTTAATAAGTTTCATTTCCGTTTTGAGCTGCCTTTCGGTCGGGCGCTGTCTGCGGCTGTGGGGGATGTGGGAGGTGCGCCCCTCGAACCCCAATTCCCTGCAGGCACTCCCATTTGCATTGCTGCTGTCTATGAAGTGTCCTTGCCACCCGCCACCACCACCACCCCCTTTAACTATGTGTATTAGGGTGCGATTTGGAAATTGCGGTTCAATTGAGTTTCGGGACTTGTCGATTTGCCGGCAGTCAAGTGGTTGCAAAGCAAATTAGGCCAAACGGAATAAAGCCACAGTCCTCGTCCTCCCCAAACCTGAACACACACAAGACCTCCCAAGAACCCTCCCACAGCTTGGCGCGAGTTATGATTGACTTGTCGGCCAATCTGTATACATTGTCATCGATAATTCGATAGCGATTGTGATCCCCACTTGCCACCTCACGCCTGAATATTTCATGAGTCCTGCGTCCTGGTCCCGGGTCCCGAGTCCTGTGTTTTCGAATTAAGGCATTAACGAATCGATTCCCCCCACAAGGCTAATTGCCCCAAGGCCCATTGGCCTGTCATGTGGGTAAGCCAAGGGCCGCCAGCAGCGGAGGGAAATCCCCTTTCACAAGCCATTTGCTCAGCCGAAAACAAAAGGGATAATGATACGCACAGCAGGTTCCAGCCAGGATACCTGGGTCAACAGTAAACCAGGCGGTGGCCAATAGCCTTCACACACAAGCAACACTTCAACAGAGCAAGTGAAGGGACCAATATTAGTTGTACAAATTGGTAATTACATTTTAGCTATTAAGGCTGTCCCTGTTATAATTTTATTCGGTGTCTTTTGAATTCTATTAATTAGGGACCTAAGACTTTATTTTTATTAAGCAATATATTACCTAAGCTTATTTTTAATAATTAGAAAGTATATATGTATAAGTTCTGATTAATTTCTATGACTCTCAACATAGTAAGAACTATTTATAAGTCATAGAGTTTGCTTTTATGGAAACAATGATACTTTTGAAATGGAGAAACATATTTAAATATTTTTTAAAGACCGGATTGGGCGGTATTCCAAAACCAAGACTTAATCAATTATTAAACAAGTTAATTAAGTTAATTTTAAGTTTTTTAGTGACACTTTTCTCTCCCTGTAGAGATGTGCTCGTTGCTTCCTTTCTCGAAACGCCGGCAACGGAAGCTCAGCTGGGGCTTTTGGCCACGTTTGCCTTTGGACGCCTTCTCCGTGTCTTTTCTTTCCGCCGGATTAATTGGCTGCGATGTGACACACACAGACACCGACACTCACACACACACCCAGAAACACACACATGTCCTGCCACGTATGCCGCGTCATCAAATCATTCACACACCGGCCGAAAGTAGGCAGCACTATTTTTACTTTCACCGCAACTTTACGAGCACTTCAAGTTTTATGGCAGTTTTTCATTACTTTTCCACTAAAGGTTGACTGCACCCCCTCCCGCATGAACGATGTGGCCCACTGCCGAGTTCTGGTTTCGCTTTCGCTTTTTGTTGCGATTCGATTCGGTTTTCATTTCAGCAAATTAGACTTCGCACTTTTTGGCCAGACACTGCGAAAGCTTTTGCCACATTAACGACATAAGCAGTGAGTGACAGGCCGGCGAAGCCAGGACACGCGAGGATAACAGTTGTCCTTTTGTTGGCTCGGCTTTAATGCGACTTAAATGCGCCTCTGCGGAGTCTCCGATTTCTCCGCCTTCGGGGCGCTTTAAAGGACCCTCCCACATGGCAAACTAATTACATGTTTAGATGTCCCGAAGGACGATCGAGGGGGAGGGCTGTGTGTGTGTCAAAGAGCAATTAAAAATAATCGATATGCAACACCGCCGGGGGGGGCTCAAAGGCAACCTCAACCCCATGGACAATTAAATTTAGAGGCAAAAAACCCCTCCCCGAGCGACCGAAAACAATAACAATTTTTCACAAAGGATTAGAGCTGTCGACAACACGTCGGCACTTGGCTATTTTTGCAGCTCTCCGGCATAGTTGGCGTTGTTGTCCCGCAAATTACATTTCCCCATGGCCACTGGTACTGCCACTGCTGCTGCTTGAAACCGCAGCGCCAACTGTTTGTTTAATTAAATTGCAAAAAGCAAGCTGAAACAAAAATGCTCCTCTATTTCCGCTTCCCAGAACCCAATTCCAGTTCCAGTCCCGCTCCCAGGACCACTTCCCCTTCCTTTTCGGATGCCGCAAGTTATGGACGTTGAGCTGACCATCCTGCCGCAGTCATTTGTATTAATTGAATAAGAATTACGCTTTAATCCGATATAGACAATATATAGAGACGTTGCCCGCTCGACCGGGCCAAATGGCAGACATTTTGTCGGCACTTCATTTTATATCCTGCACATTTTATTTCCACGCGCAGGAGTGCTCCGTTTTTGTGTGCTTTTATATCGCGTTTCCTTTGAAATTACGCCACCGCAGATAGGCACTGGGAGAAATTTCTAATTTGTATGAATTAATATTAATTAAGTGATTAATATATATAGTAAATAACGCAAAATATTTATTGTATATTTAATTTAATTAATTTTAGTTACTTATTGATAGATAAACTAAAATAATCATCATCTCCTTCAATAGTAAAGTAGATTAACAAATTTCCCTATTTGCAGAAAATACTTTATATACTTTTTAAAGAACACTTTCTTAATTTTCAAATAAAACATACATTTTGTAGAATATTTCCCAGTGTACTTAATGGCATTCCCAGCAATTGTTATTGAATCCGTCTAAATAAACAGAGGAGGAAGCCCTGTAGGTTGGCATCGCCTCGTGTAAGAAGAGCTCTCGTAGGTAATGTGTGCTATGTTTACGACAAAAAAAGGAAGCTCAAAGAATAGGAAATTTGTCTATAAATAGACGGGCATTTGAAATTCAAGTCTGTCGCTGGAATTTCACCTGCCAGGCAGCACCTGCCGGCCGGCCCCCTAATTAGCCTTAACGACAGCACATATTTTATATTTTATCAATCCCTAACCTAACCCCCGAGGGCCATTTGCCTGGGAAAACTGTAAATTGTTTTCAATACTCAAAATTATTATTATATTATTAAATTATTCATGAGTGTGGGGGCCGGTTGCCATCTGCCCGAGGCCACTTAAAATATGAAATATGACAGAAACATGCGAGATAGAAATCAGAGTCGTTGTCGTCCTCGCAGCAAAAGGAGGGCAAGGAAACGTAAGGCACATGACAGGATCCTTCTGGCCTCTGGCAGCAATACACGAAAGGTTAAGGGGGAAGAAGCCGAGGCACGAGGAGCAGACGCTTTTGAGTGGCCAGGATGTGGCAGGGAAAGAACCAGCTGCCTTGAAAGATAATCGCCTTTAAAGTTTCACGTTAAAGCTGTCACTGTTCATGGTTAAGTGACTGCCGGAGACATTTCTGTTGGGTTTTCTCCATATTCATTCGCAATTGCTGCAGGCAAACTTTCAGCGAATCACAGCTGGACTAAATTCATTGAATTGCAAACTGTTTTATAAGAAAAGGGGTATATATAAGTGTGAGTTTTATATATTATTTTAAGCTTAAACAACTTAAACTAAGGCTTAAGTTAAGGGGGTTTTCTAAGTACGACTTCAACTATCTGCTGCGCAGCGCTGTCGCCGGCAGATACTTTGTAAGTGGAGCTGCCAGACCCTGAGCCTGCTGCTGATCCTGTCCAGCAACGGCGGCGGCTGCTGGTGCCGAGCTGAAGTCTAGCACTGGAGCCACTCCCTCGTCGGAGCTGCGCGAGCTTCCACCCAAAGCGTCGAACTGCTGCTGGATGAGCTGCTGGGCTCGCACCGCGTCCTCGGGCGTGCGGTACTTGACGAAGTGCACCTCCGGCTTGTGGCTCTGGGCCTGGGCCTGCTGTTCGCTCTGAATCCGCTGGGCCAGCTGGGCCACATCCGCCTGCTTGCTGAGCACGTAGATGGCGGTGCGCTGCTCGCTGGCCTGCTTGGCCAGCTGGAGGGCCGCATTGGCCAGGCCCTGGTGCTCCGGCGACTTGATGAACAGCACCCGCAGGTTACGCTTCAGCATGCTGGCAATGTGCTCCGTGGACTCGTGGTCGGCGAATTCCTCCTCGGGGGCGGAGTACGTGAAGAACTCCTTGCTGAACTCATCCACAGCTGCAGGTGTCTGTTGCTGCTGTTCAGGCTGCAACAGTTGCTGCTGCTGGTGGTGCTGCGAGGAAGTGGAACTAAATCCCGTGGCCTCTGCATCGATGAGTCCAGCAAAACGACGATCGCCGGCAGCAGCCTGGTAATTGTAGCCCAACTTGGCCGCCGAAACGGAGACTAAGAAACAAATTAACTGAAAAAGGGAAAAGGTTCTTAATTAGTCTTTGAAAGTTAAAAATTACGAATAATTGTTGAGAATTTAAGATAATTAATCAGAAATATTACGTATCCAAGGTACGAATATGGCACATTTTCAATAGCTTATATCACAAATACATTTTACAATAAATATAGTTCACTTCTTTTTTAAAACTTATTTTTTAACAACTTTTAACACAGTTTTTATAACTTAACACTTCTTTTATTTAGGTTTCATTGCCACAACTCACCAGAAATCCACGCATCTTGAGCAGGATTAGGTGATGTCTAGGTGCTGAGGATCTGTTTACCACGCTTTTCGCTAGCTAACTGGCGTTTGCCTTTTGCATTCCGTCGATATTTATACAATGTATAGCCGGCAGCTCGAAAGGGGAAATTGGAAATATGACAAATGATGGGCCTGCAATGGGGCAGCGTTTTTGAGCCAAGCTGGCTATCGGGATCGGGATCGCATCGGTTTCCGTTTCATCTTCGGTGCTGCAACACACTCGCTGGCAATAGGTAATCGGAGATAAATAAGCTTTTAAGCGCCGTCTCGGGTTACGGCGGGTTACGGTGGGTTACGGGTTCGAACAACCTGTTTTTGGCGACATGCAACCTTAGGGCGTTGCTTGTCTTACATAAATCTGCGGAACTACTCGTGTTTTTGGGCGGGCGAACATCAAACGCCGCTTTCTGCCACTCTGCCACTTTCTGCCACAACGACGACTGTGCAAAATGTGCATAATTAATTAATTAGCCGACGGATTGCGATTTGCATTTTCTGCGGCAGCGCTCAGTTACCAGAGCTCATCATCTACTCAATCAATAACTTCAGTCATCGCCGGAGCATCAACAGCAACAGTTTAGGCAGTGTAAATAAATATTATTTTGTAGTCAAAGAGAGGCAAGGTAAATGGCACTAGTTGGCTCGGAAAATATATATACCTTTGGCAGAATACTTTTAGTTAGCAAAAACCTTTCAAAATATACCTTGAATATATTTTTAAAAAATTCTTCAAAGAAGTTTTTCTATTAAAATAACCAAAATTATAATATATTAAAGCTTAAATGTATGTTAGCAGTGAAATAGGATACTCCCTGTCTGGCTATGGCTGGCTCTGCCTTCTGTAATCTTCACACATTGTCTCTGTTTACCCGGGCAATGGTTTCCTTGCTGCCAGACAACAACAGATGCCTTCAATTAGGTATAAATGGTGCCTTGGAGACGCACACAGCAGACCACAAATGGACAGCATTGCATAAACAATATTTAACAATAAATAGAGGACGGACGGACGGATGGACGGAGGACACACAGATACAGCTCACTTCCCTGGACCGAGCAGTTACTGGACCAGTTAATTGTTCTGATTGTTGTCCATAAATCTCGAGTGTGTTTATGTGTGTGCGAGTGGGAGTGCCTGGTCGATGTGGAAGAGGCGCTCTAATTGATAAGGCGGTTTGGCCAACGTATAAGGCAACCAATTGAATTCATCATAAACTAGTTAGTATGAACACCGGGGGAAAAAATTGATGAAATTCGAATATATAATAAAATATTTAAAGATAAATTTAACTTATTCAATATAATTATATAAATAATATAGTAGTTACTATATTGCTTATACATTTTCTTTATATAAAATCCCTTTAAGCTAGATAGATTCCGGTTAATAGAGAAGTAGGAATTAATATAATTTTTCCAAGTAGAGGTTAAGTGATTTTCCTCTCAGTGCACGCCATTGTGTTGCTCAGATTTATAGGCCTAAATCACCAGAACATTCCATCAGACAGGGCGGCATGGCCGTTGGCCAACAGCAACAGGCTTTTCGGCCAGACCCGAACAATACCCATTTATGCGCATAATGAGGAGTCATACATCAGGGATGACTGCAGGGCTACAGCTGCCGACGGCTGCTCATCAGCCAGTGATGGAAATGGAGATGGAGATGGAGAATCTCCATTGGAGATCGAGCAGGAGCAGGGTCCTGAGCCTGAGCTGGAGCCAGAGTGGCGTCCGAATGGCCAGTGGCCAGCATTTACATTTATAAATATGCATAATTTGTTAGGGGCCAAATGAAATCCTGAAACGGCCTCCAGGGAGACGCCAACCAAGGTGCCCTCCTAATTTAATCATTTTGCCCATTGGCACCGGGCGAATTCATTTAATTTGTTGCCAGGAAGGTAGTCCTTCCTCCTCCATCTCCCAAACTTCCAAGGAGGCTTTTCCACCTAAGAGCCGGCAAAACCTATCAGCCTATTGACAGTGACACCAGCAAAAAGCTGCGTGTCCAAAAGTAAATAGTAAATACTCTGTCCCCGGGCCACGGGAAGGTATCAGTTCGTTGTTGGCCGGGTCTCCGGGATTACTGCTGATGGCCGTTGTTCTGGTGATGGGCCTGTGACCTGTGCCCTGTGCCCCCCACCTTGTTTACTGTTTATCTTTGCACAGAAGATAAACAAAACTAAGGCCAAACAATGACAGTAACAATTTGGCAACGTCAAAAGTCGGTGGTGGGATGATGATAAGATTTATTTATAGAACCAATCGCAGTGATTGGCTCGGGACTTAGGCGTGGAGTGGTGGGTGTCTTTGTTAATTAAAATTTTGTAGGGCACGTGGGCCTGGGACTCAGGTCATAAATCATGACATCAACAGCAGTAGGCCGGGGGCGGGCCTAGAACAATTACAGTCAGATAATCAGGGCCATTATGTGGGGCGCCAAAAACACAAATCATGACAGCATTAAAGGTAACAGATCGGGCCGTATCTGAGTGGTCAAAGGTCAGGACAGAGGGCTGTTATTACCCACTACAAGGGCCTGGCCTGGACTAGAAGTATATCGAGTCCGAGCGGCGCTCAATTAAAGAGCAATTACCAAATATTAGCTAATGGCCGGCATTTGACATTTGTGTCTGGCCCAGAGCGAATAGCTCTACCAATTTCGCATGGCGCTTGGCCAGCTTGCGCCATGCCCCCAAAGAAAGACAAAAAAAAAAACAACAAACAGAGTACCAGCTCCCGGGGCATTAATATTAATGAACTGCTCACACACGCGACCCCGGGCAGTTCATTAAAGTGTCAAACACTTTGTCCCGCAGACATGTCCGAGCCCGAGTCTGAAGACCGAAGACCCAAAGAAGAAAGTGGCCCGAAAGCAACAGCAACGGCCAAAACCTGTTGCTATTCCCGCTTCTCTTCCCTCTCTTGGAAGCTGCTGCCGACGAAGCTTTTGCTGGGGAAGACCCCGCCCTGCTGACCTGACCCAAAAAGCAGGAAGGCGGGCGGTCTGTCACGATTAATGTGTCATAAATCAAAAACATGTTACCATGTAAAAAACATAACATATTTTTGCATATTGACCGGGCGGGCATGTAACCAAATAGCTCCCCAGTTACATTTTTTCCAGCGACAATCGCCCTTGGTCATCGTCGCAACGCGTTGGCCATCCATCGATGAGCACATGATATCGCCAGTTGCGCCCGCTAATTATGATTGATGGATGGTCAAGGGTCTGCATTTAGGCTGAGGTTAAGTGAGAAACAGTTCCCAGAATTTAGAAAGAAAGAATTTAGTGAAACTCCATGGCGGAAAGTGAAAATTAGGGATACAAAAAGCAAAGTTTAAAAAACAAAATGAAATTAATTGAATAATATATACATAAATATAAGTATATACTGTGTTAGCTTAATATATCTCTAGGAACAACTGAGATATTTCTTAATTACTTTTTTTTAAATATTTATTTCTCTGAAGTTACGAGTAAATTTGTATATTTGCTCCCCTTAGTTCAAAACAACAGATATTTCCGGGAAAAATAAACTAACTGACAGCTTTTGCTGCCAAATGATATGCGATATTTGACAGGCCAAGTTAATGGGGCTCGAAAATAATGCTTGCAATTGTTTTTTTTTTTTTTTTTTAAGAAAAACTCTTTGGACTTGGCCCGAAACATTGTGGCCACGTTACTACGCGGCCCTGTCTCGGACGCTAAAAACAATTAGTATGACAATTTATCATATGCCCGCAGCCCAGATGATTTATGAAGGCCTAAAAACACAACACGTAGCCGACACGTTGCGTACAGTATGTATACGCCCCGGCGTGCCTCTTCTTGGGTTTGTATTTATTTGCCTTTGGGGGTGCGTCACATGTTTGCCCATTTCCTTCCTTCCTGTACCGCCGCCGTCGCCTTTGTGCTATGCAATTTCTAGTTAATAAATATTTCCGGCTTCAAGCAAACGGAACAACAAATGGTTGGCAGGACACGCCCGGACACAGGACAAGGCTGATACTGCCGGCGACTTCTAGGCGGATATCGCGCAATTAGTTGAGTCAACAATTAAAACTGTTGCCCTTTTTGCATAACGCTCCGAATTTAGCCGCGGCCATTCTTAGACTACTGTGTGTGCCGGCGTTGGGAATCTATAAATCACTAGCAATTAAACTGCTACGCATGGCCATAGTTTCGGAACATGTATTACGTCATAAGCAATATCTTTTTTGCCATACCAAAGACAGGACAGTAATCCGAATCCCTTTGCCCTGCATGTCCTGCAGCACAGCACATGCTCATTCTGGCATATTAATTGGCTTTCATTAATTATATTTTGAAAGTGTGTCCGGGACGTGGCTAAAATAGTGCCCCATAATTAATTGATGTGGATAATATTAAGGAAACGTATATAAAGAGTGGTCAATAAATTCTCAGCCAAAGTCCAATGGGACAAAGCTCCAAGGTATATCTATCTCCCTTCTTGGATATTTAGGGATACGCTTTAAAAGCTTGGAGAAAGTTTATTCTAAAAGTTCAGAGTTATCCTTGACACAAGTACACGGTGTGTATACAAGCTTAGAGAGGGCTTTTAAAGCTTTTTTAGTACACTAAGAGAAATATTCACTCTTATAAGATTGGTTTAAATATATTTTTAGGATTAAAACAGTTGAGCCCTTTTTTCGAGCTCTGATAATATCGAAATATCAAATTTAATACCCTTAGAAAATGTAATGAAATATCGTATATTAGGAAACGCCATTCTTTACCTTCCCGCCGCAGCAAAAACACTTGGAGTCCGTTTTTTCTTAACTTTTATTTACAAAATTAAATTCTCTTTCTGTTCAATTACATGGAAATGACAAAACCGCACCAAAAGACGAAAGCATATGGAACGCCATGGGAACTCATTGAATATGCAATCAAATATCGGTGTTTGATCTTGTGTAGATCTGCACATTTCTATGGAGATCTGAATGTTGTGGCTGTAACTCTACGGTGTGCTACTCGGGTTTACTGTGTGTGTGTGTTCGGCTTTGTATCTACAACATCAAAGATCAACTTAACATCCACATAAGATACTCTTGCGTTTATTTTCGTGGTATATAATATATCTGTATCATACATTAATGCATATATAGTTGAATATTCGGTGTATGTATATAATGGTTATGCCACAGTTGCTGCCCGCATCTCTTCGTGTGGTTTTCGATTAATAATTACACATGTATGTACTCATATATGGTTCCGTATATATGTATATATATATTTTTATATTCATTCCTCGGCACATTATCGATAAACTTTAACAATGCGCTCTATCTCAGTTATTAGACTAGGTAAAACAATCTGTATCTGTATCTGTATCTGACGCTACATGCTAGACTCTAGGCTCTCTGCTCACCGTTCGAAGGTTCAGCACTTGTACTTTAACATTTGTTTATGTTTTACCTAACACTCGCTCTGCTTGTGATCCTTGTTCTCATACTGTTAATGTTACTATGTTCTGTTTTTTGGCCCCCGAAAGAAACTGAAAGGAAAACGATGTATGTAAATGCGTTTTTCGAAACAAATGCAGAATCTAGCTTGCAACCAAAGAGAAGCGACAAACTTGTTCCGCGTTCTGGGATTAACATTTTATGTTCTTGCTAAGTATCCTTTAAGTAGGTATATTCGTGTATATCAATATATATATATTTATGTTATGGAAAACAAAAGACGTAGCTTTAAAATACGTGTAAATACTTTGTTTAGTTTGTATTTTATACTAGATAGATTTAGGAGTCTAACGGCATAGGACGCTGTTAAAGATAGGGTATGTATACATATAGATATTACACATTTACATAGGGTTTTTCCTGGTTTCATTATCATCGATTTGATTCATTTTTCTAGTTGTTTTTCATTTCATTTGTTTTATTTTTAGCCCCTCTTTCATATACCTGCTATACCTGTTTCTCATTGTTCATATTTAGTGGTTTTTTTGATATTCACTACAGAGTTTGCTGGGGCAGGCTTTGGTGTTGAGTTTGGGGTATATATTTTCTCTTCTACTGTGGTAAATGTGCGCTTTGCAATTTCCAGAAGTACTCAAAAATTTTGAAAGTTTACTAAATAAATGTTTAACGGCATATGGCACCCTGGGCGCTAACTCACCAACTAAGTAAATTAATTAAAAGTAAGTAATTTGAACTTTTAGTTCTACAGATTCAACGCAAAATACAAAAAAAGATTAGACTGTTAAGAAAGTTAAGTAAGGAAAAATGCAGGCAAATCATTGGTTTAATCTCAATCAATCCTATTTCAAAATAAAACACAGCCAGCACTTTTATTTGAACCTCACACTAAACTCGTTGATAAAACGCCAAGCTGCCTAATGGACGTCGCTACGCGGATGTTTATCTGGACCTGACTCTCCTCCTGACTCCTCCTGCGTCGTCTCCTCCTCCTTCTGGCTTTCTACTTCATCTTCTTGTCCTCATGCGCCTTCTTCACAATGGCCAGCTTGGAGTGAGGCGAGGATGGATGCAGAGTGCGATAGGGCGCCTCCTTGGTTCCATGGAGCACCAGGGACCACTCTAGCAGACTGCCATGCCGGGTTTGTGGGGAATTGAAGCGAGCCTGGGGAATAAGACACTGGTTTATATCGTATATAAATCAACAGCTTCTTAATAATACCTCCAGTTTCCAGGTGCCCTGCGGATACTCGCCCCAGGAGTGGGTGGTCATGAAGGGCCACTTGGTGAAGCCATCGCGATGGTCATCGTCATTGGCGCGTCGCGACAGGATCATGGATCTGTGGAAAAACATATTTGTAAACTCTCAATTCCATTTTACGAAAATAAAAACTTTAAATCATCGAATAGTAGTTTTTACTAACGGAAAATATTCTTAAATTAATATACTTATAAATTTTTAAACCTCTTGTATCAGAATTAATATATTTCCACTCACTTGGTGCCCATGGGCGATGTCAGAAACAGTTCCAGATCACCACGTCGCGAAGCATTCGCCGATATCACCGCCTGGACGTGCTCCAAATAGTTGACCTCCGTGTCAGTGCCCTTGCAGGCATCGGTCTTGATTTCCCAGAACAGAGATCGGCCCATGATGATAGCTCTTTTGAAGGAGAATGATATAGAAATGAGTGATATCCATAGAATAAGTATGCTCGGAATAAACTCACTGTGGCTGTGTTAGCTCGCCCGCCTCACAGTGGTAACGCGGAGGCACTGCATGCCATTGCTTGGACAGCGTGACCATGGCGCCCGCGTCCAGCACACCGAACCCGAAGAGGTGATTGAACTCCAGGCCCACGCCGTTCATTGTCCAGTGGAAGCGGTTCTTGGCATCGAACAGAGAGTTGCGTTTCGAAGTCAGCACTGTCAGATGCTGGATGTCGCGCCAAGTCAGCTGAGGACTGCAAAAAAATATGCGTGGGTTGACAATGGATTAGCATAAATTCATAAAGTGTCAAGAAAAATACAGACGGAAAATAGAATGGCAAAATGTCAAGGTGACGAACATAAAAATGTATATTTTAATACCTAACTTTTAAGCAAAAGAAAGTTTATAAAAACAATAAGTTAAAGCGATAAAATAAAGTTTTTTAATAGCTATATTTTCTAGAAGTTTTTCTCCTAGTACTTTCTAGTATTAATTTAAAAGTATAGCAATTTCGCAATGAGAATTGAGTTAGCTTGGGTTACTCGGGCTTGGGTACTTACTTGGCCTCCAAGGCCAGGGCGAAGACGCCCGCTGCTTCGGGCGCCGCCGCACTAGTGCCCGAGTGGGTGGTCGTGCACTTGCCGTAGAGGTCCGTGGTGGCAACGCCCGTATTGGGGTCCTTGGCACCGTTGCTGAATGTGGAAGCCAGCGTGGAGCTGCAGCTCTCGTCGTAGTGAGCGTTCTGGCCATCGTTGATGGCGCTGTTGATGGAAATGGTCCACATGGAGGCGGCATAGCCATCACAGTTGCAGTCGTCCTCCTCGCCGCCGTCGCCAGAGGCCCAGACGTAGATGTTGCCGAGACCATTGCGACCCTGCGGGGGTTAGCAAAGATTAGCAGTAAATTCGGGAAAATAGAGGGACTTTCCATACCTCATTGACGCCTTGGACTATCGCCCGCATGGTGGCATTGCGCGGACCATCCACCGTCTTGCCGTCGTCGGTGGGACCCCAGGAGGCGCTATAGATGTGGATCTTGTGCGGCTCGTGGCCCATGGAGTTGGCCTCGATTAGGTCCGTCATGTAGGGCTGATCCAGCATGCGGATGCCTGGGGCGAGGGCGAGAATAAGTACATATGCATTAAATCTAATGGCGGAAATTATAAATCAATATTTATACGAGCAGTGCCGTCGCCACAAGTCACTTTCACTCGTCGTCGCTTTATGGCAATCGTAAAAATTGCACTCGTGGCAGTTCGAAATTTTCCCCGATTTTTCACATGATTTTCCCTCCCTGACGGACGATAAAAATGACAGATAACACGACCGGATTTGTGACCACACTTGTTGCCCCCTGACACCTCCTCCCCCGGGGATAGCCCACGGTTTCCATGGCTTATCGAGGCTCAATTTACAATGGCGGCACGCGCTCCATGAACTTTTCATTTAAGAAAGGCACATACTTGACGCGCACATAGCTATAGCTTGGCGAATTGATTCACCCCGCTTTCGGCGGATTACGCTGCGTATGCGTAATGCGATTTATCAGCCCAACAAAACTTTCGAGGTCAGGCCCTCGAAGAAGTGTACGCTGTGTGTGTGCGTTTGTACACAGCGTAGGACTCTCATCCCGCCCAAAAGCCACTTACCTGCGATTTTGCTGTCATAAGCAACGCCAACGCCGCAAATTCCATTATCTCTGGCAGCAGCCACTTCGCCGGCACAGCGAGTCCCATGGCTGCAAAATACATAGTAGAAACAGGGGTTACACATTTACGGGGAATTTGCGGATAAGCAGCTTAATAAAAAGTCCTCTCTCTATCCATTATGCACTGCGTATTATGAGCAGCCAGACAGACAGAGAGCGACAGAGAGGGAGGGGGAAAGGGGAACCCCCGGTTTCAACACAAAATTACACTTAAGTCCTAAGTTCACTATACCGCGCTTAATTAGTGAAATCGTTCCGAGGAAAACTCCAAACCTCGCATGACATAATCCTTACGGCATAAACAAATCAACTTATGCGTACAATAAATACCAGGTGGCTATCAAGGACATTTCCCGAGAACGCTGGCCAATCAATGGCTTTTCCATTTCCCTCTTGCTTTCCCTTTTCCCCACTTTCACTTACCTGTTGAACCAGTCGTCGGTGTAACGAGGATACGGAAAGGGATCGTTGCTGCTGAAGTCATAACTGGCCTCGGCATTCTGGAAAAGAGCAGGGGAACCGGAATGAGATTTGGCTACACGTGTGGCAAAGTACGTTTCGATGTAGCCTGCGGGCCAAGTCACCCATAAAAATTATTCAATTCATACTGTAATTTCGGTTGTAACTGGGCTAGGTCCCGTGAAAGGGACCTGCTAGCTGCTACCTGCTACGGTTGGTTAAATATGCATGGCAGACACTTTGACAATAATGATGGTGGAAAGTTTTAATGACGGGAAAAGTTGAAGCTTTCAGCTTCAATTTCCTACCAAGTTTTTTGTGCACATTAAGGCTTCATCAGTCTTTTGACGAGCGGCTTTGACGTAAAATCGATTGTTTGGAGTATACAGAAATATATATTATTTAAATACGCAAAAGCAAGTAAGACTTGATTGAAATACGATATCCTCTGATAATAATGTTTTTTATTTAATTAAATTAAATGAGTTCTACGGAATGGAAGGTCAACATTTATATTACAAATCAAATGAATTAGCAAAATCTATACAAGTCGACTTCTGGATATTGATTTCTCCATTTGTAGCCAATGAATTTCAGTAAGCCGAAAATTAAATTAAGGCCTTTGGCAATTTCAGTGCCATGATACCTGCATGAATAATTGAACAGGCTTTAACCACCGACGTAAATAAACAGAATGCTTTGCAAATGGGTTTTTCAGACTCACATAATTAAATTTCAGGTCCGGATGCATATAGTCCACGCCTTTTGGGTGCCCGTGCCACAATAAATGGAATAAAAGTGAAAAGTTAATAAAACAGTAGATGGGATTTTTATTTGCCATTCCGGAAATACGTACCATCATCCATGATGGCCGTTGTAACATTTTTTCCGGTGATTCCCTGGGCCCAGGCGGCCTGCACATTAAGATCGAGACGCACCTTGCCGCCGTTCTGGCCGGTGTTCTTGAGGTACCACTGCATGGGGAAGTACGGGTCGGTGGGCTCCTCCTCGACCCGGTTGGCCTCGCCCGCCTTCAGGTCGAACTTCATGCCATGGATGGCGGGCACAGCTGGCCGGAGGCCGCGCTTAACCCGCTTGAAGCCAGGCTGCTGCACGGCCGTATGTACCTGTGAAATTGGGAATAAAATTTAATTAATTCTAAGGTATAGGAGAAAAATAGGGTTGTCTTTTGCTTGAAATTGCTGTTTATAAAGTTGAAAAAAAGAATTATTTTACTGCAAGAGTAGAACAATAACTTTTTAAACTATTTTCGATATAATTTTGAAATGTTAGAAGTTCTAGGATATGCAGAATATTGATATCTACTCCTCTACATCAAACCCTATACCTTTTGTCGATAAGCCAGCTCGAATTGTACTCTCAATAGCCATTCCCATTGTCAACCACAAAGGGCTTGAATCCCATCTGTCACCAAGGCATGTAAGTCCGATGCATACGGGTCATTGTTATGCGTGTGTGCCAATCCGAATGCAGAGCTGGGCAAACAGCTGTGAACGGAGAGGAAACGACCTAGTTTGCATGCCAATTTCCATACTGCACGCTCTGTTTGCGCTCTACATTTTGCATGCTGATTATCGATGATGGCCTAATGGCACGTTCCATGTCACAGGCCGGTGGACAAATGGACGCACCTCGAATCGAATCGAAATGCCATCAATGTCAACGGACATTGTGCAGGCAGAAAAACTGGACAAATGTCCGGCAGGAACTATTTTTGGGCGCCACCCACAGAGGAGGTAATAATGCTTGGCCTGAACTCTGGCATTTGACAGTTGAGAGAAAAGTAGTTTTAGGAATTTTATTAGATATTGTTTCACAAGAAATATTCTTTTAAGTTTTTCTATAAAAAATATCCAATAAAATAACCAATAAATTTAAATTGCAATCCATAGCACTGGACACGTTTTCACCTTACTTTTGCCTGAACAAACACAACAGCCAATGTGTCAAGTGGCCAGCTGTATGCAATTTGCCAGAACGACCTTGATGGCAGCTTCCACGAATGGATGGCTTCTACTCACCGCCGGATGACTCTTGAGGGCTCGTGTGTGCGTCAGACTGCGCCTGGAGCGGGCGTGGGGCAGGGTCCGGTGCTTGAAGTGATACTCGTGTCCATCGGCGCCGACCAGCTGTAAAGATTCCAGAAGCAGAGCAACATTTCATTAGACCCCGTGGCATTTTAATTGAGGAAAACACATTAATTCTGAGCTTGTTTTACGCCTAGAAGCGTGACCCGTAATTGGTCTCTAATTGAGTTTCCCCAGCCCTGTGTGTGTGTGTGCCCATAATTGTGCTCTAAATTGCCAGTCATAATCATCATCGGCAGGAGCAGATTCTCCCAGCAGTAGCTGTGGAAGCAACTCCAACATCATCATCATTAGTCGGCTTTGGTGAATTGAGTGCCAGGAGGCGGCCGGGGGGGCCGGACCGAGCCAGTAATTTTCCGTTTTGGCCTGCTGCAATTCCAGTGAAAGGCATCTCGAGTTTCTCTTACGATACGTGCCAGGCCCCCAGGCCAAACCCACTTTCACTTGGCCTGCCCTTGGGAAATGTTCACTATTTTTGGCCTACACGGAGAAAATCTGAGTTACATATCCTAGTATTCATACTAATTATAATTTAGGTCATCTCAATTGTAATAACTCTTCATAGATTACAGTCTCATGAAAAAAAGGTGTATAATATCTTTAATTTAATAGTTTTCTTCCAATATTACATGTCTTCCCTCAGTGTAGCTCTGCCTGCAACGTGTTGCTCATCTCTTGGCCCTATCGAAGGCTCAAGTGGCAGCCGGACAGCTGCTGGGCGTCGTTTAACTTTGGCCTTTTGGGCGAACGGAACAGCGTCTGGCGTCCTGCATAATGCAGGCTTACATCGTGATTAATTAGCAGCTGTGCGGCGTTGAGTGGCACTGCTATCAATTCATAACTCACACAATTTCGCCTCGATAAGGGCGGCATTAATGGCGCCCGGGGATGACAATAGCCATCAATTTCCGGGCAAAGCGAAACCGGACTTCTGAATCTATTTTTAAACCATCATCGTTGTCGCTCATTACCCAAACAGACCGCAGAATTATGCAGATGGAGCCAAGGAAGGCTTCCCCACGTGGATAATTGCCTAAGCCAAGCGACAAAGGCTCCTGTCGGAGTTCCGTCAACGTGAGCTTATGCAAAACGCAGCCCACGCAGCCCTTTTAAGGATTCTCTCGCCTGCCGCGCAGCATTAAATATGAATAAGGACATTTGGGGCCAGCAAATTGAGCCGTAAAGATGGATGCCTTTATGTCGCGGCCGCTGTCTGCAAATTTTCACTTTGGCCGCAAGTAAATAAGGGTCAGCGGACAGCTGGCAAGAGAAATGGAATTTTCTTTGATCAACCAACAAGGTTGAATTCTCACTAAAGTGTTGAATAATTTTCAAGTAAAATCAAGGAGAAAAAAAACGCTTTTCTGTAGCCACACAAAGTATTCGCAGAGTTTTCATTTATATTTCTATTTGGGAAGGTACACACAAAAATATGAACGAATGTTCAATAAATTTCTAAATATTTTTAAGCTTATTCAACAATCTAAGAAGATTTCTCAGTTCTCCTTCTTACATTTATTGTTTGACGACAGCAAAGTTAATTTCTAATAAATTCAATCCGACTCAAAGCTTTGCCCTTCGTTTGTGTAAACAAAAATCTTAGCCCTCCAGCGTTTTTGTTCTCCGTGTATTATCTTTCATAAATATTTCGGAAATTGCGCGGAAGAAATTCGGCTTTCATTTACTGGCGGCGTTTCGTCACAAATTGATAAATTCCTCGCCAGCCACGTCAGCCAACCGCCAGCCAGTCAATAGAGGGGTCCAACCAAGCGGCAGGCGGGGACTAAAAGGACACCACTTGCTGGTTTACTTGGGCGCCAAGTGCCGCGCATAAGTAAGCAGACACAGGACGAAAGGAAGCGCGGACGCGACGCTCGAGGGCCATCAATCCGTTGACTGCTGTCAATCACAGTTCTGTGACAGCCTGACAGTGCCAAGAAGGGCAAGGAAATTCAGCTATTTTTATGCGCTGTTAATTTGTGTGTAAATTATCCAATGGGTACTGCAACAGCTGGCCAGCTTGGCCGGGTTCGCCGCTTTAATGGACTTCCCAAGTAACAGCGAAAAAACAATGAACGCGAAAGTATGCTATAGATAACGAGAGCATTGCGTATACGCACAGTGGGCCCTCTTCAACTTTCAGCACACACAAACAAATGGGAATTAACTAATCTGGCCGAGACCACATGCCGCCAAATTGCTTGCATATTTTTAGATATACCCCACGCATAATTTGCGGATTTTTCTTCATGAGCTGAACATATGGAGCTGGCAGCAGGGAATAAGGGAAAGTAAGAGTAAAAACAAAAAGCAGCCAGGACATGAGTGAGGGACACGAATAATAAGAGCAGCCAAGCGGGGCGCTCTAATGTAGCAATATAGCTGCCATTGTGTCTGTCCGGGGACGTGTGTGAGTGAGCGAGTGTGTGTGGCCGCCATTATAAATATAATGTGTCACAATGGGTGTGATAACGGCAGCCAGTACGGGCTAAAATAAAGTAGGGACAGCAGCAGAAGCCGCACAGAAACAGACACTGCGTCGTGGCAAGTGGCAGCTGTTCGGCCGCCTCCTCCCTTTTGTTTCAGTGTGTGTGTGAGTTATTTCAAGCTCAACGGCTCGGCGCCCACACTCTTTTCGCTAAAAGTTGGCCAAAACCAAAGCCAAAGCCAAAGTTTGTGTGCTGTTCTGTGTGGCCAAAATGTTGTCTATAATTAGTTGACTTGCGCATTTAAAAAGCAAATTTTATTAATGAGCCAAGAAGCACGAAGCCATTGACATCTTTGCCACTTGTTGCTGGAAACTTTGACGCTCTCGTAGGGCGCCAGGACACAGACCTTGGTCAACAGCTGTTCTCTTACATCACTGGGAATAGATCTCGCCCGCGCCCTGCCCTGACACGTCATCTTTCATGGCACGTCAGCATCACAGAATTTATGGTTATCCCTGGAAAGGTGAATAAAAAACGCGCAGAAAATAAAAAGCGAAAATATCAGCAGCAGTAGCAGCTGCGCTGTGCCTGACACTGGACAGCCTCGATAGTGGGGACGTAGCCTGGGTATATTTATGCAGCAGATATCTTGCAGTGGCAGTGGCAATGTCAGCAAAAAAAAAGCACACAACAATGGACGGTCCTCTGTGTGCCCCGAACACATATTGCGGACTTTACTTTGTTTTTATACAGCCCGCTCTTTGTTTACCTTAATTGAATTCTTGCTAGAAAAGTTCAACAAGTTGAACAAATCGGCTTTAAATTGCTTTAGATAGGATCTCAGTTCGGTTATATGCTAGCATAATCCTTTAGAGAAGTTGCCTGATATGTTTGACCTCATTTTTAGCTGGGTAACTATTTTGACAATAAAAGTTGTATAGCCCACGCCATAAATTGCTTATGTGCATGCATTAGCATTCTTTAGTACAAAAAATGGCTGGAACTCTTTTAGATTTCAAGCATTAAATATTTATGTTTCGGTTTTATTATGACGTCAAACGGCATATTTGAGCAAAGGAATAATTTCCGAGAATTTAGGTACTAAAAGAAAATTATTATATAAATTAGAATAATATCAGACTTCTAGAATCAACAAAAATGCATATATTAGAACTAATCACTTACTTTTATGGAAAATGACAAAATTAACTATCTTAATAAACTATAAAATTGGTTTAAAATGTATTCTTCGTGATTTTTAATAATCTATGTATAATTATTAAATAAGAATTTGTATTTGAAGATAAAAGTCTTAATGAACACTGTTTATGTCAGCGGCCCATGCCCATCGTACCGCCGTTGGCCACTGAGCTTGCTGAGCTTTCGCTCTCGCCCCTCTTGCNCTCCCGCGCTCGCTCTCGCACTGGTTCCCCGTTTCGAAGCGCGGGCCTCGGGTGCAAATGCTCAATTCCACGATC
>JAEIIH010032603.1:0-40630 GCA_018904745.1 Drosophila orosa
ACTTCGCGGAGTGGAGTGGCCAATGTCTTGAGCTTCGACAGTTCAAGTTCAGGGATGCTCCCGACGCCACTGTGGGCCATGCACTCCTCCACGTGCAGGACACATTGCTCCAAGCTGCAAAGGGCCTCGGCGAAGGTGCCCTGTTGACTAGCCTCTGACAAAGGCTGCGCAGCTTGCACAACGTCCGTTTCCTGCACCAGAGCTATGGTACTTTGCAGCTCCTGCATTTTGACCATGGCTTCCTGTACTTTCTGGGCGGCCGTGCCGGCTAACGAGGCGACATCAGCATCATCGGAGTGTGAGAGGACAGAGGTAATGCCCTGGTTTAAGTCGGACAGCAGGACAGCCAGACCGCTAATGGGTTCCACTTCTGGCTCTGTGGGCAAAGACTCTGCGGCTGACTTAAGCACTGAGATATCATCCAAAGTCGACAAGTCTTCGACTGAGGCTCTAGAGGGCTTCAGGTTTTCGAGGACATGAATCAGACTTGACAGGGGACTAGCTATGGACAGCTTCTCCTCCATTGAGGGCTTCTGCTGCTCAACAATGTCGGTAAACTGATTCAGGGCACTCAAAAACTGATTGTCGGACAGAGGTGCTGGACTGTCCAGGGCTTTAGCCAAGTCAGCAAAGCTTTTGCCACACTCGAAAAGTATTCTGGTTGTGTTCGCCTCATTGACATCTAGAGTAGTCTCTGCCTCGCTAAACGTGGCCAGACCCTTGGCGATTTGCAGGATCCTCAAGAGGACAACTTGAGCTTCATTAGCGGATGCCTTTACCTTTTCGGATGCTTTCGGGTTTTCTCTAATCTTATTGAAAGTTTCCTGAAGCGTTTCAATGTTGCCAACGGCCTCCTCAAGAGACACCTTCGTTTCAAGAACCTTTCGCAGGGCACTGAAAGACTTATCCTGCTGCTGTGAAGCCTTCTCCTCATCCAGCTGTATTTCCTGCTGCAAAATCTTGAACTCATGCTCCTCGATGTCAATGACTGCGTTGCGAATAATGCTGCGTATATTCTCCAGAGTGTGCAGAGCTTGTTGGTCGGGATCCCGAGCTGTGAGCATCACCCCGTGGCCCTTCTGGGTGTTTTCCTGTAGCATACTCAGAGGCTCAATGAGATCGGCCAGAGAACCGGTCATAGACTTGACCTCCGTCTGCCGGATGCAGTAGTTGAGCTCATCAACGGGCCGCTTCAGTCTGTCCAGCAGATCCACATGATGGCCGGTAATGTCCTTTTCCAGAATAGTGCTTATTAAACCCGACAGTTCATCCTTCAGATTGAGTAAACGGATCTTGACGTTGGACGACAGTCTGGGCGAAATCCTTTCTATGTTCGTTTCGAAATGCAAGACAGCTTGGGCAAATGACTGCAGAAGTTTTTGGGTATCAGCCACATCCAAAGCTGGCTCGGATCTGTGCTCCTCCATTGGGATTGAGGCCTGTCCGCTCTCTAGATCCTGGCCCAGCTGCGCCAGACCATTTTGGATCTCCTGCAGGGGTGGTACCATTGACTCCACTGTGCTGACTGTCAGCATGCCACCCTCCACGCTGTCCGACTTCTCGTTGAGGATGACCTCCAAGCCCTTGTTGAGCTCGAAAAGCGGTGGCGTTACAATATCCAGAATGGCCATATTGATTTTCTGTTCCATTGACTCGGTGCCCGCCAGCGACTCGGTCTTATCTTCGATGGACTGCAGGGTGCTCTGCAACTGCTTGATTGGCTCCACAATGCTCTCGAGCACCTTTTGGTGGACCTTCTTGTAGATCTGCTCCTCTGAATCCTCCAAAGACAACTCCATCTCGACACGTTCCAGTGCTTCCTGAATCTTTGCCACTGGCTGGCAAATTTCTTTCAGAGCGCTCGCTTCACTTGGCAGATTTGCCTCCGAAATGGTAGCAAAGGATATGGAGTCGGGGACTTCTTGCATTTTCTCAACAGCTTCGGAGAAATGCTTGGCAGCCTCCAGTTCCTGTGCCTCCTGCAGCAGCGCTTGAGACTTAATGGTGCCCTGCGTGATCTCCAATCCCTGCTGAATGTCATCTGCGGTGAGTTCGATTTGGGCACGCAGGCACTCCGACTCGAACTTCCTGCTGACTACCTTTAGCTCCTCCAGGGCTCGCTTCATCTGATCGGCCACGCTGTCGATAATGCACACACTGGTGCGCTGGATGAGCGTGGCTCCCGTTTCGTCTATTTCCACGCACTTTTCAATGACCTGCAGGCCCATGTGCAGCCGACGGATATCCTCGTCCATGGATTGAATGAGGGCATCGATCTGCGATTCGCCGGAGTAGACCCGTAGTTTCGATTCGATTTGCTTGATCGGCTCAATGATATTGCGAATGATGGCAATGCTCTGATCCGCTGCAGCCGGCGTCATCATCATGGTGGACTGCTCCAGCACCTCATTCTCAACGGCTGTCAGATGATTCTGAATTACCTTGAGCAGCTTTGCCAGCGGAACGAGGGCCATGAGATTCTTATTGATTTCATTCTCATCGGTAATTGCTTTCGCGTGCGACGATGGTGTCACCAAAAGTCCATCTCCCACAGCACCCGAAATATCCTGCAGTCGGGCATCGTCTTCGGTGGTCTTTGAGGAGTCACTGTCTGTCGGTTTCTTGGACTTCTTTCTTTTCGGCGGCGCCACCGATTCCTTGTCCTTCTCCGAACTGGTTTGAGCTTCGCCGGCTGCCTTTTGAGAGGCAGACATCTGAGCGCTGGCAAAGGTCTGCAAGTCCGACGTTTCCTCCTCACCTTGGCTGCCCGATGCCGAGGCCTTGGACAGGCTAAAGAACTCATCTGTCTCCGTGGGCTTGGACTTTTTCCTCTTTCGAATTGGCGCTGATAAAGACAACTCTTCCTCCATTTTCTCAAAAGACTCCTGCACATATTGCTCGGTTTCCTTGTCGAGTTTGCCTCCCCTGCCGGAAGAGCCGTGCACTGTGATCTCCGTGATGGATATGTCATCCATGTCAGCCTCGGTACGCATATCCTCCTCCACTGTGAAGTACTCGGGCGAGATGTCAATGACCACGGCTTCCATTAGCAGCTTGCCCGACTGCGAGGTCTCCTTGACAAAGCGCAGCGGCGGCAGCTCCACAATGTTGTGCTCAGTCACATGCTCCGAAATCTGATCGGCATACATTTCCACAATCTTGAGAGCCTCCTCCTCGGTGAGATCGGGAGTTTCGTAGAGTGAAACAGAGACCTCTTTGCCGTCGAAGGAGAAGGACACGTCGCCCTTGTCATCGATGGTAATGTCTCCGACAGGCGTTTCATACATTTGAGAAGTGCGCTCCTCCTGGATGGTAGAGAGCGAGTAATTCCTCTGCAGTTCGTTTTCGCGCGGCTCCTCATTCTTTTGCTGCTGATTCTTTTGCGCATCCTCGAAGCCCAGCAGCGATGCAGAGCTGGCAACGATTCCCATGCAATTCCTTGCCTCGCAGGTGTAGGTGCCCAAACAGCAGGTGCCATCCTGACCAGAAATAATGCGATGAATGTCACCCGGCTTCAGTTCCACGCCATCCTTGTACCACTTGAGGGCTGGTTGAGGGACACCGATAACCTTGCACTCCAGATTGACGGCCCCCTCCTCGCTGAGCACTGCACGCAGGCACTCTAAGAAACGGGGCTTCTTGTAGTGACGCGGAATCTGCAGCTTCAGGAAGCAAGAGGTGATGCTGGTCCCAAAATCATTGACAGCCACACACTTCCACTCGGCCTGGTCCACAAACTCAACGGCCTTGATGTCCAACAGCCAGTCCTCGTTCTCTCCGCGATAATGATTGTATCGTTCGTTCGGATCAATGGGTAGCTCGTCGCGGAACCAAGATAGTGTGGGATCTGGGGTGGCCTTCACCACCACCTTGAACTGGAAAGGTTCGTTTATCTTGGCATCTGTGCTCTTGAGGCCAGTGAGGAACTTTGGGGCTTGGTTTTGATTTTGGTTAGTGAACACCAGCCGCTCCTCGTCGGTCAGCTGGTTCTGGATATCCTCCACGGTGAGGACGGCAGTGCTACTGGTCTCTCCCATGCAATTACGTGCAATGCAGCAATAGGTGCCCAAGGAGTTGGTTCCGGTTAACTGATACACGTCGCCTGGCTTCAGTTCGTGGCCATCCTTGAACCATTTCAGCACGGGCGTGGGAAAACCAACCACTTTGCATTCAAAGGACACGAGTCCCTCCTCGGTGAGCACGGCGCGTAGACTCTCCATGAAGCGGGGCTTGCGATAGTTCCTGGGAACTGTAAGGAGATTTAGAACTGTTGCTTGTAAGTTAGAAATCTCTACTCACTGTCCATGGCCACGTTACACGATGTGATGCCCACACTGCCATCAAAGCTGGTTACCACACACTTCCATTCGTCGGCATCGCAGGACTCTGATGGCTTGACCTCGATCATATAGACACCCAGGCCATCCTCGATCAGTTTGTACCGCTCTGAGGTCTCCACACGGCCTTCCTTATTGTACCAGCACACGCTCTTGGGCCAAGGCGGAACCACCACTGCGATGGAGAGATGGGGGAGAACTTGTAAACAATCTGTGTATCTAATCAAGTGATCGGAGAGCAGAGCTATTCCTCGCTCGGTCTGTGTTTTCTTCTCTCTGGCGGCGGCGGGCAATTATCGGTTTTGTTTTGCTCGCCACTCGGCGCGGATGTTGATGACCCACCTCAACATTCGAGGCGGCATGGCATACCATAGCAACCGTGCGATCGAGTTCAAGTTTCTGGCGCGCGGTCTAAAAACAACAAGCGCCAGCGAAGGCGGCAAATTGGAACAAATTCGCAATCACGCACACAGCTCTCAGTGACCGAGTGCTCCGAGTGTCCGAGTGCCCGAGAGAAGATAAACAAAGACACGTTGGCCCGGTGCCAGCAGGAGATCTCTGTCTGCTCACAGCTCTGCTCTGCGCTAATGCTCCCAGTGCTCACCTTGACAGCCCAGAATGATCGTCTCGCCGATGTGGAGGCTCATGTCCCGCAGTTCGTTCGTGAATATCGGAGGCGGCGCATTGCCAGCGACGCTGCGGAAAGATTAACACACCGGTCAGCAAGAGAGCTCCCACTAGGGGCGCTTCCCCCAAAAGAGACTCACCTGTCTGCCGGCTTGAGGGATCCCTCGCGGCTACCACGTCCCACCACATGCACCTTGGAGCTGGAGTAGGTGACGCCCATGCAGTTGCGTGCCTCGCACGTATATGTGCCCAGGCTAGTTGGATCATCTGCGTTGGCTGTCAGGGCAAAGATATCGCCAGCCTTGATCTCTTTGGAGTCCTTGAACCACCGCAGATGTGGCGTGGGCACGCCCACCACCTTGCATTCCAGCGAAACGGTGCCCTGCTCCGTCAGCACAGCGCGCAGCTCCTCCACAAATTCTGGCGTTTTGTACGCTTTGGGAACCAGCACGTTTAGTGTACCCAGGCAGGAGTTGCGTCCGCCATAGTTCTCAGCCATCAGCATCCACTGGCCGCCATCCTCCATGGTCACGGGACTCACCTCCAGGTAGTGGAAGGTTCCCTCGTTGATCTCTGTGATGCGGTCACTGGCGCACACCCTGCGATCATTTCTGTACCAGGTGAGCTAAGAAGAGGAAAGGAAAATTTTAATAAAAAACAAGAAAGCCAACAAATTCCCTCCAAGACGATAGACTATCAATAGACTGTTAGTCGAGGGAAAGTGTAATTTTAGAGGGCTGTTTATTTAGCTTCTAACTGTTTAATTATTTATATTTATTTTAGTTCTTTAATTTGGTTACCATATAAATTACACTTTTTAATATTATCAGCGTTGTGATTATTTCAGCACATCCTACGTCCTTGTACTAGTTACAAGTAACATTAATTCCCTTCATTTTGTTTTCTACTTCTTTTTATTTAACAAACTAATTTCATTCGGCTTTCCTAATTATAACTTTAATTGTTTTAACAAACTTACCTTCAAATCTGTCGAGCTCTTGATCTCAGTGAGGAGACGTGTACGGGTGCCCACTTTGACGGAGAGATCGACGAGGCGTCGCAGGAACACGGGTGGATCATCGCCGGTGGATCTGTCCTCCACAATAAGTTCTACGTGCCGGCGCACCACATCCTGGCTCTTCGTCTTGGCGAACAGCGTGTAGTGGCCGGCATCCTCCCGCTGAACATGCTCCACGGCCAGCTGGACGGCATTGCTGGTGGCCGTGATGCGAAAGCGATCGGAATTCTCGATGGGAATTTCATTACGACTCCTGGAAGAAAAGTATAAGATTGATAACTACTTTCTGCGACTGCTGCAACTCCAGTTTCGGATCTTAATCCCCGTTGAATCAGGAAGACGGCAACTGTGTGGCCACTATGATTCAGGGCCATAAGAATGACTCGACTCCTGCTGAAGGAGGAGACACAACCACCGGCTTCCTTTGCCTTCTTGGTTGTGATTATCATCTGCTTAATGCTCTTGGGAGGAAGGGTCTCAGCTGAATTTAAGGTCAACCTCTGTCATATTATTATATTTTTACCTTTTCCTGTAGACCGACGAGGCCGAGGAGAGTGTGCCATTAATTTGTTTGTGCTCATTGCACTGGCAGCATTTGGAACATCCGTTGCCCATGGCGTTTGCTTAACTGTTTCGCTTTATTTAACTAATTTTTGGTTGATTTTTCACTTAAATTTTGCTATAGCCTCACGGAATGTTGTACTAATTATCATTATTTAATTAACCCTTTGATGGAGAGAAGATGTTTTCATTAAAACTTATCTCAAATCGTTTAAGAGTCTCCTGTTGGCAATTTTCTTAAACTTTTATTTATTTATTTATTAAAACCTCTTTATTATTCATCCCACTAGCACGTGCAAACATTTAACCGAAACGTTTGATGCGTAAGAGCCATTTATTTATGTGGCATTTATTATTGGCCAATAAACAGATTCACAAACAACACAAGAAGAACCACCACCGCAAAAAAACAATAATAATAATAATAATAGAAAAGATGTTCTGAAAGAGAATAATGAGCCAGAGTATTTCTGAATCGAAGCGAGAATGTTTATAAATAAATGCTCGAACTTGCTACGCTATTAATTGTATTTCGCATTCGGTCAGTTCGAAAGGCGGACTGCAATAATTTAAACGCTAGCCAGAGGCTAGTCAGCCAGAGACAACAACGCCTGCTTTTTGCCAATTTTTATTTTTGGGCTGCGTGTTTCTTTCTTTCTTTTTTTTGTTTTTGATGTTGAGCGCTAATAACTTGTTGTTTCGCTGTCGTCTTCAACCAAGAAGATCCGAGAATTTTCAAATTGTTTCGTGTTGTTTCCTTTGTGTGTTCTCTGTGTGCCCAGAATTGTTTTATTTATTTATCTGTTGTTGCCAAACATCTGACTCTCCTAACACACATATCTCTCGGCTGTGTTTCTACGCGCCAGGCAAAGGCGCATTATGTAATTTTTCCGATTTCATTTGAAAAACTATTTTCAACACTGTTTAGGGCATTAAATGGAAACGCCGAAATTCCTTTCGCTGCCCCCCAAAACAACAGCCACCACCCGCACTTCCAAAGGTTGCGCCAAAGACGTAGACGTAGACGTAGTTCCGCAGACGCGACGCGATTTGTTAATACGTCTATATATAGCCGATTGTTACATATTTCGGGCACCGATCCCGAGGCCCGAGTATGCCAGGTGCTGGCTGCTGCGTTGTCCCGAAGGAATTCCACCGAAACTGATTGATTTCGATACGCATGTGATTTATTAAGTATACGCCGCGTGGACACCCCCGAATTCCACGCACCAGTACGTATACGCAGTGGTGTATATATATAGAACTCTCGTATGGCGCTGCTAAGGCTAATGTCCGCCCGCTGGGCAACGGATATGTTAATGCGCCGATCGTCAAAGTGGAACTGGGCGCTCAAGAGCTGCTAGCGAAACCTGGGCATCCCAGAGATGAATGGGCAAGACTCTCCTCTCTCTCTCTCGTTCTAGCGGCGCAGACGCCGGTGGATCTGCTCTCGGAGGCAACCGTGAAGGAGAAATCATATGTTAATGCGCAAAATTTTGGCATTATGCACACAGACATTCAGCCGGCCGGGGTGGAGCAAGGACGGCAGTGATTCATGCGCACCAGGTAAGGCGAGGAAAATAGATTGGCTGCGAAAGATTTATGACTTACCATTCGAATTTGAAGGGCAGCAGTTCCTGCTCCTCCTTCTCGTCGCAGTCGATCTTCACAAAGAAGGTGGCCCGCTCGTTGGGGATGCAGCGTATGAGGGAGCTGGAGTTCTCGCTGAACGTGATGCGGGGCGGCGGGCGGTGGCTCGTTGAGGACGTCTCTCTATCCTGGCCAGGAGGTTCTGCAAAGTCAGGCGGCAGGTTGGCAGTTTGATAATTATAACCGTGACTAATCGCTTTATAAGTTTCGTCGGCGACGGCGGCGGCGACTAAGGAGGATGCCGCCCGCCGAACGAATTATCATAAATATTTGCGAAATGTCAAAAGTTGCCACATAAACAGCCACATAGTTATGCCGGCAACAAAGACGATGAAAGGAGGGCCATTGACAAAAAGATTCGACGAGGGAATGCTCTCTAATCACAGTAAATTAAAGGAACTCTTGGAAATTCGTATATGATCATTCATTTGAAACATTGAAAACTGTGATTATTTTTCACACCTTCTTAATTCTTTACGGAATTTATACATTTTAATTTTGCATGTCTGAAAAAATTAAATTATCGACAGTTTTTTGTTGTTTTATGTGTGTAAACAAACGCATTGAGGACTTCAATTTGTTTTTAGCTTTATTCTTTTCATTCTTACTAAAGGCTTTAAAAATGCTGGGAAAACATCCTTCTAAAATCAATTTTCCATGCATAAACATGTATTTTTTTTAGACCTGATTTATTCTTTCTCCTTAATTCTTGTTTGGCCTAGTTATGGCTTTAAAAGTGTAATTTAATCCTTTTTTATTGCCTTTGCTTTGATTTGGATTACTATCTAATTGTTCTGGCTCAATTTTTATTCTTTTGTGGTACTAAATTCATATTTTATTTATGTTTGGGAAAAAATATTTACTGATTAAGGTCTTCTTTATGCTTATTTTCAACTTGGTGATTTTATATTCCTCATTTTGTATTAATTATTAATTAATTTATTATTTATTTGTTTACCCTCCAAGTTTGGATAATTTTATTATGAAAATCGATCATAACTGACCCAAATATGCATTAATTTTAATTTGGCAATTTAATCTGTTTTTATTAGGTTAAAAATTAGCATATGGAATTTACAATCATGGCTAGATCTACACTGCTGATGATGCTAATCAAGAATATATATGATTTATAGGGTCGGAAATGACTTCTTCTTTGAATTTTAAGCTTCTGACTGAAATTAGAATTAAAATCCTTTCAGTGGTATTATAGGATATACCAAGCGTAATTGCAGTTTTAAGTTTAATTGAAGTTCCTACCAGCTCTAAAAGTCTCACTCTAGTCCGGCTATGCCCTTCAGGGAGCCCTCCCAGTCTGCCTTCTATAATATTTAGTGTTTAGTGTTTGTTTGTCCCGTGCACATTGCCATAACCTGCCCAAAAAAAAACACACCATCGAGTATTCGAAATATGCACTAAAAATAGTTCCAAATATTATTCATACGCCAACACACATCAGGCACTACTAGTATTTGCTGCCAGCATGTCGAATCTTTCTGCATGGCGGAGCTGTGTAATCAAATGTGATTTGCACATAGTATTTCGGTGGTGGGACACTCGCTCGGTCCTCGCCGGGATGCCGGGATGTGGCACTCGACCAGCGTTTATTCCAACGTATCTACAATTATGAAAATTTCTCACACAAAAAACATTACGTAACCGCACTGGGGGCCCGCACACCGTATCATTCGGCGAGGAAGAGCAAGAGAGGAGCCAACGAAGACTGGCGGAGCCCATAAAAATAACACACAAATAGCCATAAAGTACATTGTTCGGGATCGGGAACAGAAAAAAAAGGAGAAACTCTTTGCTTTCCCGGCACCACACTCGCTTGCTTACCCACTGCAACCGCATTCTCGTCCGCGGCATTGCCTGCTGGCGATCTTTCCATGCTCAGGTCTCACTATATAATTAGCCGCAAAACAGGGCCACTTTGGCATCTGCCGGGAATATTTTCGGGGCTTTTTCAGGACTTGTGTTGGACTGTGTGTAGGATTAGGGCGCAGTATTGTGTGGGGTATACTTTTCCGTAAGCGATTTATTTTTATTTATATTTAGAACGCCGCACACAATCAACGTTAAAAATTTTTCGTGAATTTTTCCCGTTTCCGAATCACTGAAATGAAATTTTCCGCTGGTAATTACGCGTATTCGTTGGGCACAATGGCTCGGAAAATGTGCAATTAGGATATATTCACACGGCTTGTATAGTGATTTCCATTTCAATTCCAATTCCAAGTCGAAATCCACTCACACTCACAGAGATTGACACATTTGGGGGAACACACAGAGATGTTCTTTGCTTTTTCTATATATAAACAATATGTACAACACACAGCATCGACGTCGAGGGCGCGCACCACGTCCAGCAGACACCTCCTGGATCTCCGATCGTTTTTCTCAGACTGAAAACTGAACAGAGCAGACAGATCAGCCTCGGCCTCGCCTGTCCATGTCGTCTGTGGGATAATTTTGGCCACCACGCGAGAAAGAGCGGTGAGATCGGATGAGCAGAGATGCTGCGCATGTCTGTTCCATCAGAGAACTCTCAGCAGCACAGAAAACATGCAGAAAAACATGAAAATCAAATGCCAGGGTTTCATTTAGTACGGCTTTCAGGTAAGTACAACTCTTCACCTGGCTAAGGCTGCGAATATTTAATTCCTAAACAAAACACACACACACACACACGGATTAAGGTAAATAAAGTTAAGAAAATTGGATGAAAAATACAAAAATTGCACACTTTGCAGCGGAGCAACAAGTGGCGGCTACCTGTTGCCCTTGTACGTTGGTTCTCAAGTATTGTTCGGTTTAGCTAATCCATCGAAGAAGCCTTCTCTTCAGACCGAGTAGAAGTGCGTGTGGAACTTGGTGCGGCAGGAGGAGGGTTCCGTGAACGGTGAGAACCAGGCCAGCGAAAAGCGTCCAAACACCGACTGTATGCTCTTGAGGCGCGACTTCTTGGCCCAGCGGGCCTCCTCCTTCTTCAGCTGCTCAATGCCCTGTGTAAGCAAACGATGAAGAGAGAGAGTGTCTAATGTTATTTGTAGAGCGGGAGAGCTTCTCTACAAACCGTCTGATCGTTTAGGATGGCCGTCAGCTGAGTGGCCAGCATGATGATGGTGAATATGCCGAACATAAGGCCTTCAAAGGTGAGAAAAAGCAGCAGAAATATGGTGGCCGGCGGCGAGTATGGCGAGCAGGTGCGCCAGTCGTTCTTCACGCACTCCGCGAACTGAGTGAGAACCAGAAAGAGCGTGTGCACGGAGATCGAGGCTATGTAGAACTACAAATCAGAGAGAGAATGAATATAATAAGCTTGAAAAAAGAGTGCCGCCGCACTTACTGTAAAGAGCACAAAGTACTTTTGGTTATTCTCGCCCACGCAGTTGTTGACCCAGGGACAGTGGTGGTCCATCTTACGGATGCAGCGCTGGCAAACGGAGCAGTGATGCGCACGATCTGGCTTGATGCTGCAGCACTTGGGGCACTTGTAGAACATCTGGCCCTCGCGGTAGCCCATCTGTTCGATCATCTCCTTGGTGGCATTGCCACGGGGTACAGCGCCCTAATTATGAAGAAATCAGACATATTTCAGAGATGTACATATTGGAAACTCATTCTTATTGGGCAGTTTTCCATTGCTTAGATCAGCGAAGGGCACGCCGTGGCTCAATTTGCTCAAGCTGCTCAAACCGATATCTTTTTTTGTTACCGTTAGATCTCGTGCCCTCCGCTGGAGTAGAAAATGCCACTCACCGGATCCGAGAGCATTGTGCGTATGTGGGACGCGAACGCTAGGAAAGCGAGCGCCTGGAATACAATCAGGTTGAGTGTGCTGAACACCGTGTAGTTGCTGGGCAGCAGGATGAGGCGCATGACCACAAACTCGGCGAAGAGGATTAGCAGCCAGGTCATTACCACGCATACAATGCCGCAGATGTCCTTGACGCACCAGGCCCGGTTCCCACAACAGCGATTGTGGTCAACGGCACCGGGTCCTGATCCACCGCCACCGGTGGAGAGCGACGAATAGGAGTAGTTCATGGTTCTCGGATGCGGATGCAGCACACGCACAGGTGACGCATCGGTCTCACCAATTGCCAGATAACGCGGCCGCCGGACTGCGGACCATTAGCCAAAAGGCGCGAGTGATAAAAGGCAATCAGAAACCAGAAACACAAACGAAAAACACAATACAAGAAAAGTGCCATTCACGGCATTCCATCAGCTGTTTGGCATTCACCGAGAGGCGCTCGCAAGGGGGGCGGAATTAAAAGGTTGCTCTTAATACATAAAATCGTTCATTTATCTTTTCACTTAATCCGAGGCACAAATACAAATACAATACAACAATTAAAATAGCTACACCGACAGCCTATCTTAGATAGGTTGCCCATTTATCAGGTCGCTGGGTATTATGCAGGCGTTAGCTTGGCCTTGGGCTCCAGTAAAGCCCACAGTCCGGCCAGCGATGACACCGCTCCCAGCAATCCGATGGTCCTTGGCGTGAGCTTTGTGTAACCAAGCGCGGTCAGCGGGATAAAGAAGTCGCACACATTCTTCACCGTGTCCACCACAATGTCCTTGTGTCCCTGCATCAGCACAAAGGATTGCAGGGCAAAGCGCTTAAAGTCCTCGGGCGAGTTGATGCTCGTGGGGAGGCGGCAACGCGAGATTCCACTCTTGCAGCCGGATCGATGCAGATCCAGAACCCTCAGGATCTCGTAAAAGTCCCGGCACAGATTCATGATGATCGAGAAGAGCCAGTACTTGTTGGCGAGAGTAGACCAACGCTTCGCATCCACTGCCGTCAGTCCGGTCCTAGCCAGCCAAAGGAAGTGGTCGGCGAAGAGGAACAGCGACTGCGACAGCTTGCTCAGGGTTAGCGTCACCCGGATGGTGAGATCCGGATAGTGGATGGTCTTCAGGGAGCCATAGAAAACGTCCACGCACTTGCCAAAGCGGAGCACTGCATCGACAGGGGATTAATAAAGCATTTCAATGCGGTTAAAGGATACCTACGCTTTCGGAAGGTGCTAAGGATGTACTCGATCGTCTTGAAGTTATCCACAAGCGCCGGACTGGAGTTGGCGTCCTCCAGCGAGTCCCACATAGCACGGGAGGCATACTGGATGAGCCTGGCAATCTTGTCCCGGCCGCCCGCTTGGTTGTTCAACTGCACCAGTCGATCCATATTCATGTTGTGACCGCAGTATTAAACTTAGGCCCAATCCAAAATCCAAAGGTCGAATGTTTAGCTGGGGGGGCATCAGCTGTGGCATCGTTTCGCAGTGAATGGCAAATACTTTCGCTTTGAAAAAGGCGGGGGACATGGGCGTAGTTGTAAATATTTAAATTGGTAAATATTTTAAGAAGAAATTCACATTTAATCATAATAATTGAGCTATTTTATCTGGTATATTATATTTTCTTATAAATAATTTTAGCCTTTTAAGTATTCCTCTTGCAATTACACAGATATGACCATTTTACAGCACTGTCACACTATCAGGCAGCTGTTTTACAGCACTAACGTTTTTTACTGCAGATTTGTCGCCACGTAAAAGTGGTCCGATATTAGTTTTGAAATACCTGACACACAACTAGCAATTTCACCATGGCTGTAGGTAAACCTGGCACAAGGACGATGCTAGCAAGGATTACATGGAATCGTTTGTCTCCTTACAGCCGACACAGAAGGGCAAGCAGGGGACGAAGGGCGCCAAGCAAATCGTGGAGGAAAACAAGACGACACTGACTTTCTACAGAAACATGGCCATTGGCTGCGCTGCACCTGCTGTGCTGCTCAGTTCCCTAGTCTTTGAGATCACCAAGACCTCGGTGGTATGTCGGTGTAGGAAGGGACTTTGATTTGCCGTATTTACTCATGATTTCAAACCCCCAACAGTTTATGCACATCCTGGCATTGCTCATCCTTGTCAGCGCCTACCAGTTCATGGCCTTCATGTCGCGGCCGAAATACTCCGAGAGCGGGGCTCTTGTGGACTCTGGTAATGATCTAAACATGGAGGGCGGCATTGCGGAGTGAGTAAGCTATTGTGCAGACCTTTGCCCACCTGGCTGACCCTTGATTTTCCACAGAAATGTCAAGGATCTAATCATCCTGACATCCGGCACCTTGCTGCTTGCCCTGATATCCAACTACTTCTGGCTGGTGCTGCTCCTGGCGCCGGTCCGTGCTGGCTGGATGCTCTGGGGCACCGTCATTAAGCCGTGGCTGTCGCAGCGAAACGCCCAGGACGAGAATCCCGAGGTGGACGAAAAGAAGCAGAAGAAAATGGAGCGCAAGATGCGGCGCATGAGATAGGAGTCGTCCAGTGGTTAAGGGTTAAGGCTTGGTTCCTGCTTCCAATGAGATTCTACGCTTAGTTGTGTGTGCGGCGTTTCCAAAATTGTTAAATGTTCGTCCGGTAAATTAAACTGCAAAACCCGATTTTGGTTTTCTCAAAGCATTTGTGCGGTTTAATTGCGGTGATTTTTTGACTACCAATTAAAGCTACGATAAAATCGATTTCAACATTGATACTATCGATTTTGTTTTTTTTGTCGATTATCGATTTGGTTTTGAAAGAATCGATGTATCTTCTGAAGCCAAAGATAGTAAAAACCCTCATTTTTCTTGGAAAAATTCAATGGATATTGAATTAATCGATCTAATATTGAACGATCTTATCTTTTGAACTCATTTTTACTTCTAATTAAATTAAAAAATAAACATTTTTTATAAAAGTTTTCGATTAATCGATTTTTTTTTAAAGTATCGAAAAGTATCGATTTTTTCGCAGCTCTACTACCAATCCGTCTCGAGTATATGGGGTCCAGATTGTGTGCGGGCGGATTATCAATAAAATAACCATATTTAGACTCTGTGCGTGTGCTTGTAATTGTTTTCTAAACAAATTTTGTGCTTCAGTGCAGCAGGAACTAGTGCAGTGGCCAAAGAGAGACAGCTTGGGGATTGAAATAATGGGGGAATCAACATAAAAGTAAGCTTTTGCAACAATTTATTCACTTGTTGTCTAGACAATTGTGTGTGTGTTTGTGTGTATGAGCATCCAACTAAAGTATAAAAAGTATCAAATAGAGAGTCATGCTGGGTTATGTTTCACTAGATTTTGGATCCCAAAAACCCCCTACGGGCTCCGTAATGATGGTGGTAACTTAAGAACGTTAAATGCAGGTTAAGTGATGGGGAACGGGAATGGGAGGGACTGGGTGCCTCCTTGCCTAACATCGTACATCTGTGCTTAACTACAACAACTTCCGAATAATATATATATGCTTGTATATACGCCGACGCCTCTGCTTAGTTGTACTGCTCGGGAATGACGTAGGAGATGTCGTCCCACGGATGGCGGTACAGGCCCTGCTTGAGACGCTTCTGGTCCATGTAATGGCCAATGAATCCTATGCTGCGGCCCAGCACAAACAGAGAGTTGATGGCGCCAACATTGATATATTCCTGGGCCTCCTCACTAAAAGTCAAAGGGGGGGAAACGTTAATTCTCTGCTTAACATAGAGGATTCCTTGCCTGTCTCACCTGGTAAAGGAGCCACTGTTGCGCAGCATGTCAACAAAGGCTGTGGCTATCACGCCGTCCACATTGAGAATCAGATTCGGCTTCTTGTTGGTGGTGATCTTCTCCACCTCGAGGGCGTACTTGAGCAGCGGGCAGGCCGGGAAGTTCTCCAGCACAAACTCCTTGATGATCTTCACACGCACATCGGGATTGTTGATGGACTTTACGCGGTGGCCAATGCCCAGGATAAGCTTGCCCTCCTTGCGCATCTTGTTGACAAACTCCATGGGATGCAGATTGGTGTCGTATGCCTCCGAGAACTGTCGCGCAGATCCATCCAGAGCTCCACCGAAACGATCGCCCTGTAAAATAACTTTCAGATAAGAAATCTCCCTTGTTTTCTTTAGAATTCTTCCACTTACAATTGTCAGCAGACCGCTGACCACAGAGGACACCAGATCCTTGCCGGCACGGGCACACACAATGGTGTTGTGAGCCCCCGAGACAGCGGGGCCGTGATCCGCGGTGACCATCAGGCACATCTCAAAGAACTTGCACACATAGGAGGGCAGACAGCGCTGGAACCACAGCAGCGAGATGACACCGCCAATGCCCACATCCTTGCTAAGCACCTCACTGATGGGCATTCCCGCGTAGATCAGCTCCTGGCCACGCTCGTCGCAAATGGAGGTCATAAACGAGGCGGGCTTGCGGATGAGGCCCAGCTCGCGAGCCCACGAGTAATCCATGGGCACTGTTGGCGGCGGCACCTCCTCTTTGGGCACAACGCGACCCGTCTTCACCAGCTCGCCGTACACATGGTGAATGAGCTCGCCCAGCGTGTCAAAGGAGTCGGGCACATAGGCACCGGCCTCCCGGAGACCCTTGTTCTTGGCCGTCGCCGTCTCGCGATCGGAATTGGCGCAGGAACCGGCATGGCCGAACTGCACCTCTGAGGTAAACATGCTGGCGCATGTGCCAATGCACCAGGCCACCAATGGCTTCGTTATGCGTCCATCCTTCAACGCGGCGCACACATCATACTCCTCAGTGCCACCTACTTCGCCCAGCAGGACAATAAGCTTGGTTTCCGGATCGGCCTGGTAGCGCATAATGTGATCCATGAAAGTAGAGCCCGGATAGCGGTCACCGCCAATGGCAATGCCCTCAATCACGCCATCGGTGGCCTTCGAAATAATGTTGTTCAGCTCGTTGGACATGCCCCCCGAGCGGGAGACATAGGCCACACTGCCAGGACGGTAGAGTTTCGAGTGCAGGATGTTGTCCAGCATGCCGCCAGTGTTGCCAATCTTAAAGCAACCAGGCTTAACGCCACCCACCGTGGCAGGGCCAATGATGGCCACTCCCTTCTTATCCGCCTCGATAATCAGCTTGCGGGTCATGTTCTCGGGAATGCCCTCGGCAATGATGGCCACGGTGCGTATTTGGGGGAACTCGAGCACCTCCAGGGTGGACTCGTAGGCGCTGCGCATGGAAGCAAAGTTAACCATGACATCGACCTCCTTGTGCTTGTGAATGGCATCGGACATCTTCTTGTAAACGGGAATCAGGATCTCCTTGTGGCCCCAGTAGTACTTTTGCTTGTGGTCGCCGGTAAAGGGATAGACCATGGCCACCACAGAGGGTTCATCGCGTCTGTTTAGAAGGAAAACAATAAGAAATATTGATTTATAATCTTCCCTTTCAAACTCACCTGCAGATAAAGTCAAAGTCAAGCATCGACTGCACTGCCCTTTGCTGCATGCCCCACACAATCGCCTTGGTGGTGTTGGAGAAGAACTTGCGATTCAGACTCGAGCCATTGCGATGGGCACCGATGGCCATGCTACTGGCCCCACTGTCGCCCTCATCTGCTGAGATAGGTGGTAGTTTAATCGGTTTAGCTGCGCTCGGGCTGAGGGCTATCCCAACGAACGGAATGGAACGAACGAGCATCGATTGGATGATGATGGATTGGAGGAGCAGAGAGCGAGATCAGGACGTGTAGAAGATTGACAAGCCAAGTACGATACGATACGATACGATACACACAAAAAGAACACACACAACGAACGGGAGCGAGCGAACGAACGAACACGGGGGTTATGAGGGATCGGTTGCAGATCGGTTTGATTTTTGTTTAGTTTTTCAATTTGGTTTATGTGGAGTGTGGCGACGACGACAAGTTTCGTTGTCGTTAGTTGTTGTCGAGGGCGATCAATGCAAAACATACAAAATACAAAGAGAGAGAGAGAAAATACAAAGAGAGTTTAGATATAAGTGCGGATCTACAGATGCCTCCTCACCGCTAGAATGGATTAGTGATATCCCAGGGGGTACATAAACTACCACACATGCCATACACACACTTACCGGAGCCCAGAGCCTCGCCAGCCTCGCTGGCCGCCTTGAGATCCGCCTGCGCCTGCTGTCCGCCGGGCAACAAAAAGTTTGCCGTGGAAAACTCCACGCTGGCAGCCTGGGGAATGGGTCGCTTGCCCAGGGCCATGCCACAAATGGCAGTCATGTGGGTTTCGGGTCCAAAGACATGCAGCGGAATGCCCAGGGTGCTGCCAAAGTCACGCATACGCCGCAGACCCTCCTGGTAGTTGGGTCCGGCACGTCGCACAAAGATCGATACGTTGTGCTCGGCCAGCTTGGGCTGGAACTCGCGCAGGGCAGTGATGATGCCTACGAATGACATTTAGATCGTTGCAAGATAAGGTTGATAAGATAAGGCCACAACACACTCACCTTGGAAGGTCGCCGCCACATTGGTAAAGTTCGCAATGCCACCGCCAGTGATTAGCACCTTGCCATCGGGATGCTTTGGCGAGGAGGTCATCAGGTTGAGGATCGTCTTGGCGTACTCGTATGTCTGCTGCTCTGAAGGGGCACCGCTGTATTCGCCATAGTTGGCCAGCTCTGAGGCGCCACCCAAGTCACAAATGGTGTCCGAGTAGATGACACTGGCCCCACCGCCGGCAACCATCGTCCAGATGCGTCCATTACGATTTAGGATCGTCAGCTTGAGGGAAGCACCGCTCTTGGCATCCAAATCGGCAATGTAGGCCTCCTCGGGGTAGGCATCGCGGCCAAAGGGCGGAGGATAATCGATCTCACCCCACTTGGGACGGCAAATGAAATCGGCGGTCGAGTCCAGCTTGGCCGCCAAATCCAGAATGTACAAGCTGTCGGCCGTCACGACCAGCGGGTTGATCTCCAAATACGTAAAGTACAAATCCACAAAGGTGGCGTACAGAGCGTGAATGAACTTGGCAATGCGCTCCTTGGTGCCAGCATCCTTGACCTCCTTCAGCAGCTTGCTCTTCACGTCGGCCAGCGACAGTGTGGAGTTCACCGGCACATCCAGCTTCACGGCCTTGGCATCCACATCGCCAATATCCACGCCGCCCTGGTGATAAAACAGTATGGTGTCTGCGGCGCGATGCGAGTAGATGCACACGTACATCTCCTCGGCCTAAAATATGCCAAGAAATCAATTTTAAAAGGAAATTCTACAATGAAAAGTCTTAAATAACTTGAAACTCACATCAGTGTGCGGCACAAAGGGCTCAATGATAAAGTTACGCAGCTTGCCCACCGCATTTCCAATCTTCTGGTCCTTGTTGAGTCGCTCACCAATCCACTGCTTCACCTGCTCAAAGTTCTTCTTCACGCCAATCAATCCCAGCTTGCCGCGTCGCTTAATCAGTTGATCCGGCTTCACCACCAGCGGCTGCAACCAAAAGGCAAGAGGACGAGTTGCTAATTAAATGTATTTTTATGACTTTACATATAATGAAATATAAGCGACAAATCGTTGAACTTGTGCCACTGAGCTCAGCGAAAAGCCGGTTCCAGCGCTCAGCTCAGATCAGTCGATAACACCAGGGGTCGTTCCAGCTCGGCCCAGTCCCGCGTCATTGGCAATGACAATAATGCCCGCCCGTACTTGTACCCCAACTTGTGAACTTGTGCCCGCGCACAAAAGCACACACATCCGAGATGCTTGATGCTTATTAGAAGATCGTACGAGTGTAAATTAAGCAAGCGAGAACCGAGTATGTCAGCCGAGTTGTCAGCGTCAGGTGATCCACAACTTTGTAGGTGTAATTATAGGTTTATTATTGCGTGAGCCATTGAGAAGAAATGGTCTAATCTTGAGGGAAAGTGTGTTTACTAACTAAAGTAAACAACTTTATCATAAGGGGTTCCTCCACCATTTAAAGCAAGTTCTTGGATTGCTCTTAGAATAATTAAGCTCCTCACTAAAGATTTGATTATGTACAGAAGAATTACTAGTTCCTGGGTTTTGGAACCCATAAGTATAACTTATAAAGAGGGATTCACCCCCTAGAAAGTCTCTAAGATTATAAAATGACAACTAGAAGTGAAGAATTGAGAAGAATCCTTCAAATCTTGAGGGAAAGTATGTGTTTACCGAGTAAAGTAAACCCCGTTACCATAAAGGGATTCCTCCAGCAGATATAGTCACTCATTTAAGGCAAGTTCTTGGGTTTCTCTTAGAATAATCAAGCTTCCCACTAAAGATTAGATTTTGTCTAAAATAAGTACTAATTCGTGGGTTTTTTAATCCATAAATATAACTTATAAAGAGGGGATACACCCACTAGAACGCTAGCTTTAAAGTCTCTTAGATTATATTATGGAAACTAGAAGAGAAGAATTGAAAAGAATTGAGAAGAATTCTTCTAATCTTCAGGGATATTGGGTAAGTAAACACCTTTACCATTAGGGGTTCTTCCAGCAGTTCTAGTCACTTATTTAAGGCTAGTTATTGAGATTCTCCTAAAACATTTAAGCTCCACAATAAAGATTAGATTTTGTCCAGAAGAATTAATAATTCCTGGGTTTTTTAAACCATAAATCTAACTCATAAAAAGGGATTCACTTGTAACAACGCTCCTAGATTATAGAATTGCCACCCCAGCAATTCTCCCCAAATAAATAACCAATTCTTCTGTAGAATAACTGTATGATAAGATTTCCTCTACACAAAAATAAAGCCAAATTGTTGCCACTAAGAGGACGCTCCCTCTAGTGTCAACAAACAACTTGAAGATAAGATTTTCAATACTGGGGTTTACACAATTGCGATTCCACCTGCCAGATAAGACCGTGAATAGTTGTGTTGTAATGGGGGTGCTCGATCCCGCCTCCAGATAAGTTCTAGCCGCTGGCAAAGTTTCCACGATCGATGGCAAGGTCAATCGGAGATAGGTGCGTGATTGAGAATCCCAATCTCCACGCACGCTTATCGTGCTTGGGTCCCCTGGCAAATGAGGTGAGGTGATGGTGCTGCTGTGGCTGATCCGCTGCCGGATAACCAATCAAACCTAGAACCACGCCATGCGCCACGCGACCAAATCAGGCTATCTAACCTGCCGATAAACAGAGAAAACAGAGAACGCGCCATCGGGTGAGTTTGGTGCCCATTCTCCGCTTCTCCCGCCCGTCTGTCTACGTTTACGCCGTAGCCTCGTTCGAGTGGCGCCCAAAATCGTGTGCTTATCAGGAAGAGCCAACGCTTAGTCACCCAACGCCAGCGTGGTAGAAGCTCTGTGTGCCAGAGAGCGAGGTCAAGTTCAATGACAACCTCGGACAGCGTTTTGTTGTCGCCGCTGGCTGGCTGGCCTAATTGTTGTTCCTGCCTGCAGCATATCGGCTGATTCGCAATCAGCACGCCGCTGCCTGCTCCCGCTGTTCCGGGGCTATTTTTAACTGGCACTCACCGTGGTCAGCAGCCAGGGATGGTCAATGCTGAGCTTGGACCAATCTGTTGAGGCATTCACTGTGGCAAAACGGCAGGTGGCTGCGCCGGCGCCGTGGTTGTTGAGATGACGGTTCAGGATGTCCTTGCCGGAGGCCTCCGTAATTGCTTTCGCCGACATGCTGGGGGGAGCTGCAAGGGATTTAAACAGAGGTTTCTATAAAGTAAAGCATTCTATTCAAAGGCGTTTAGAGGCTATTTGCGCGCGTACCGTGGCTTGACTTTGTCTGTACTTTCAAACTTTGATTTATTTACTTAGAATTGATTAGGGGAGCGAGCGCGCGCGCTATTGTGTGCAGGTGCAATAGGTTGTGTGTGCGTTGTGCGAGTAGAGCTGAGCGGAGCGAAGCGATTGTGTTTGCTTTCGGGGGAGCCGTTGGCAGTTGGTCAACCTGCACGGCGTCGAGTCTGGGGCTAAACTGAAATCGAATGAGCGCCAGCACCAGCGATGAAAGGGAGCCAAGCAACAAGCAACAGGCGTTAGGCCGAGTCCGATTCTGATTTCGATTTCGTCACTCTGCCTTTGCTTTAGCTTCTACTTCGGCTTTCGGCTTTTTAGAATTTCGGCAGCTGGTCCGCTCGCTCTCGCTCTCTGTGTGCCTGTGCCTGAGTGTGTGTGTGTGTTTGTGTGCCTGGAGACAACAACAGGCACCGTTAGCTGGCACTGGACCATTGAGTGGGTCGTCGCCTCTGTCGGTATTTCGGAACCGGTTGTCATCACCAGCAACCAGCAACCAGCAGTAGTGCAGCGGGTCAAGTTGCCTTCGATCTTCACCTGCGCCTGGTTATGCATTGAACTTTCTCCCAAATACGCAGCAGAAAGAGCGCTGCTCGGAAATCGGAAACCAGAGCCTAGCACTTGGCTTGGAATCTAATTTGGAAACTAAAAGGCACACACATGGATGGGGGGGGCTGATGACTTTGCAAGTACACCGCGCACCGCACCGCACACCACACACACGCCCAGCCCCAGTCCAGGGGCTCATTTACATCTGGACACGAAGTTCACGACGGAAGCAGAGGTATGGAAATCGGTTGCGTTAGTGAAACTAAAACTAAACCGAAAACCAAAGACTGAAAACTGGAAACTGGCGCTGCCGCTGGCTGGGCGAATGTGTTGTAAGCGGAGAAAGTGGGCAAAATCAATACGGTAGTTGCATCACCGTTGGCAGGTCAAATATTTGGCAACCGTCGGGGGGAGGGGTGATTTATCGCCAAAGGGGGCGGGGGAAATAGCTTGCAGATTTGCAAAAAAAAAGGAAATATTCATAAATATTTCAGCAATATGTGTGTTTTGTATGCGTGTGTGTGTGTTTGTGCATGGGCAAGCCGACCGACCGATCTGTGCCAAGTCTCTACTAGTCATGTTTTCTGCTGCCCTTGACACCTGTGGAGCCGCCCGCTGCTCGGGCAGAGCTGGGAAGGATTATCGAGTTAGCCGGGGGACTCACTTTAATTATTACAGCTTCACGTCCACTGATTAATTAAAACACGTAAACTAAACTGCAACTTTCTTTTGGTTTTTTCGTTTTCTATATCTGAGTGACCGCCGCTTTTTATGTTCAGAAGGCTGGGATGTGTGGCGGAATTTGGCGGAAAAGCGCGCGCATTCAGCACGCTGGTCACATTTGGTCTGGCGGGAAAACAGTAACTTTGGCGATGCCAGACTAAGGGGGGAGTATAGCGCTTTTCCTACGTTCTTTGCGTTTTGCTATATTTCAAGCGGTTAAAAGCCCTGGGAAAAATGCGGGAAATCTTATTTTCTGTAGAAAAGCCTTAGGGAAAGCCTGGCAAACGAGGAGGCGCTCAATGCCAGACTATCGTCTATGGACTTCTCTAGTTGCAATTGAACCAAGTTGGCAGCCCGCGTTAGAACGAGAGGGAAATACGCGAGGAACTAAGCGATAATCAGTTTTGGTCAGCGAACGATATTGGATAATATAAATAAAGCGCTGCGTCAAAGGAACCCCCAAGAGAATTGCAGCTGGACAGGAAGCGGGACCGCCACACCAGCGCCACCGCCTCAAACACACTCACACACACACACACCATGGCCACACAGGCTCTGGTGAAGCCGCTCCCGCGGCTATTTGCCGAGCCATTCCTGCTTATCCTGGTCCTCCTGCTCACCTTGGAGGCCAGCGGCGAGAAGGTGCTGCAAGAGAGCTTCATGGGAATGCAGGAGCCGTCGGCCCATGATCTGGGCGAACTGCTGCGCGACCTGCGGCTCGTGCCGTCTCGCCTAGACTTTGGAACGTGGTCCGTGGGCCAGGCGCGTTCCCAGACGGTGACGCTGTTCAATCAGCACGCCAATCGAACGCTCCAGCTGAATGCCGTGGCGGGGCCAAGTCCGGCGTTTTACAGCAGCTTCCTGGGCAGCAGGGAGGTGCCGCCCCAGGGCAATACCACCTTTAATGTGGTATTCCTGCCGCGGCAACTGGGCGCCATTGCCGCGGATCTGCTCATTCACACCTCGTTCGGCCAGGCCGAGCTGGCGGTGCAGGGCGAGGGCAGCGAATGCCCCTACCGCCTCAAGCCGCTGGTGGGGATTAAGGCGCCCATGAATGCAACGCTCACGCCGGAGATTCATATGTACAATCCGCACGAGCGACCGCTGCAGATATTGGAGGTAGGTAGACGTAAGTTCCTTAAGGTTTACCTCTAATTCGTGTCCCTTTTCCACAGATATACAGCAGCGGTGGCGAGTTCCAATTGGAGCTGCCCAGCGGCGGATCGGAGGGCCCGCAGAATCTGTGGGAGATTCCTCCGCACACACTTAAGCCGGTCATTCGGATCTCATTTCATGGCCGCACCGCCGGCAACCACAGCGCCTACATACGCATCAAGATCGCCGAGCAGGAGCTGGACTTGGGCCAGGAGAATGTCCTGGTTATACCCGTCGAGTTCGAGATTCTGCCGCGACACTCGGCGTACGCACGCAATCCTCTGGCAGACTTTGGCCGTGTGGCCACCTTGAATGTCCCGGACACTGCGCTGCAGTTTAAGCTGGATGTGCGTAACGATCAGAGCCACCGACTCTTTGGTAGTTATCTGCGCAAGATTCCAGGCCTCTCGTTTGATGCCAACAACACGAGCATCGTGTTGGATCCCCGGCTGTTCGAGGGCAACGAGTTTATCAACGATCTGCTGGTGATCAACAGCAGTAGTAGCAGTTCGGAGGCAGATCCAGCCTTCACGGTGCTGGTTCGAGCGGAGATCTTCCATGGGGGCCTTGCCTACGACAGGAATGTCACCAAGTTTGTGTCCAGCTCGTTGGATGGCGGCGAGGCGGCTGCACCGCTGGAGCGGAAACGTTCGCTGATAGTGCGCAACAACTTTGCCCAGCCGCTGATCCTGTTCAACGTTAGTCTCAGCACACCCGTGGACGAATCCCTCTTGGAGGTCAACCTACTGGGCGCTCCCAGGATAGTGCTGCAGCCGGGTGAGTCAGTGGAGCTGCTGCGGCTGAATTTGCTCAACGAAGAGGTGCCATTCGAGTCCTTTCTGCGCATCGAAACGAATGTCACGATCTTTGAGCTGCCCCTGGTCTCGTGCAGTGGACGCCTGCATGTCACCACGCAGCCATTCAAGCTCAAGCTCGACCAGGAGCTGCAGCGGGAGGATGCTTACAGCCTGGACTTGGATCTGGGGACAGTGCCATTCGCCGAGATGTCTCGCGATGGCTTCGTGCTGCTCCACAATGACAATCCGGTGGCCGTGAAGATCACCAATTGGTTCTTTAAGCATCCCAAGACTGTCTACTCGCAGAGCAGCTTCCTGGGCTGTCGGAGGGCTGAAGATTGGCAGCAGAACGAGAGCAGCAGCCCTTGGCATCTCTGCACCGAGCTGGGCCCCGGCGACAGCGCCGTATTCAAGGTGGCCATTCAGACGTACGAGGCGGAGGCCACCTATGGCACTCTCAAGGTGTGGACGCCCTACGAGCTGATCCGCGTGCGCGTAAAATTCGAGGCCTCGGTGGGACAGCTGGAGATTGAGCAGGAGCAGCTTGATTTCAAGAACTGTTTCCCGGGGAAGATGTGCACTGCGGTGCTGAGCATTCGCTCCAGCTTCACGCAGCCGGTGCACGTGAAAAGCATTTCGTTTGCCCGACCTCTGGGCCTGCGCTTCAAGGACTTCAATGCCAAGGGCACTACAATTGCCCCGCAAACGCTGACCAAGGTGGGACGCATCTACTTCGAACCGGCGGCCATGTGTCGGAATCAGTGCTACATCAGGGAGGCCACCAAGGAGAGAGATATCTTCGTTGTCGATGCCAGCAATTGCCTGGTGAACAATAATCTCATCTACGATGGCGTAGAGCTGCGGCAGCGCACAGAACTCTTCCGGCAACTGCGACGCCAACTGTCGGCCATGTCGTTGACGCTGCACAGCGAGGAGTTGCCGCCGCTGGAGCTAGACTTTGCCATAAATATCGAGTGGCCGAAGCTAGTGCAATTCCAGCCCATACCGCCCACGCCGGCCATCGAGGTGGGCCAGGTGCAGCGCCAGTGGATCACGCTGACCAATCCCTCGCCGCATCCGCTGCTACTCGACTACTATCTGTCGGATCCACTGTTTGCACGTCGTACGCAGATATCCCTGCCGCACGAAGTCATTGATGTTAGCTCCACGAGTTGCTATCTGACGGACAAGCAGGTCTTTTCCTTGCCAGACGCTGGCAATCCCATTCTGCTGCCAGGAGGAGCCAGCTTAAACATACCCATCACGTTCAGTGCCCAGCAGCCGGAGAAGTACTGCACACTGCTGCACGTGCGCAGCAACCTCACGCTCTACGAGGCCGTTTGGCTCCAGGCTCGAGCTGTGCAGTCGCAATTCCGCTTTGGCAATCGTCGTCCAGGTTCTTCCCTGCCTCTGCTCTTCGAGCTGGCCACCGATCAGTTCCAGGGCTGTCTTCAGTCCGGCAATGGCGCTGTGGTGGCCAGTCGCAGTTTCACGGCCCGTAACTCGGGTGTTATCCCCATGAGGATTGAGGGCTTTCTCATAGGCTCCTTGCCCTGCGAGGACTTTGGCTTCAAGGTGATGGACTGCGAAGGCTTCGAACTGGGTGAGAATGAGACGCGCAAGGTGGAGATCTCCTTCAGCACGGACTTCACTTCCTCGCGGGTCAAACGCTCGCTGACGCTCCTCACAAACCTCACCTACGACATTAGCTACCAGCTGGTGGCCCAAATGCCGGCGGAAAGTGTGGAGCTGTGCGCCTCTGTCCTGGTTAGACCCGGCTGGGAGTCATCGCTGAAGAATGCCGCCCTTGTGGTGCTCTTGGCCAGCTTCGGTCTAGTCCTGGTGGCCGCTGTCTTCGATGCAAAAGCCATAATGGCGCAGCAGAATGCCTACGATGCGGCCAGGAACAAGGGACCCCTGCAGCCCACCTTTAATCTGCGTAATATAGTTAAAATGCAGGCGGAGGAGGCGGCGGCCAAAGCGGAGGCACTGCAACAGCAGCAGCAGCAACAGCAGCAAAAGGCAAAGAATGGGCAGCTTAAAGAACTGCGCAAGCGGAGTGTTCTGACCACGACAGCGCCTTCGCGTAAAGCCAAATCATCGTGGACACCATGGAGCATGGATATGAATGTGCTAAGCAAGCATTTGCAGAAAGCCAAAGCAAAGCCAATTACTCCTCCGGCTCCTTCTCCTAACCAAACGGAGGTGAAACCCCTGAAGAAGTCGTCGACACCATCGCCCCAGGCAGCTACCGCTTCGATTTCAGTGCGGCCACAGAAGAAGGTGAAGCCTACGTCTATAGTGTCGCCAGTGCCATCGAAACCCAAGCCGGCGGAACCCTCAACGCCACCCATTGTGGAGTTGTACGAGAAGCCAGTGGTGAAATCTAGTCCGCCGCAGCAAGAGAACATTTCGCCCAGGCCCAACAGCAACAAGGTGACTGAACAGCGCGTTGTGCTCAAGGAGCAGAACGGGTCGGCCAAGAAAATGGGCAAGACACCTGGCAGGGAGCGGGAAAGGGAGCGCCGCAAGGAAAAGAACGTTGTGAACGGTTCAGCTGGGACTGGAGTGGCAGCCAGAAGACCAGAGCGCAAACAACGCCAGAAGCTTAACTTTGGACAATCGTCAACGAACAGCACCTCGCCGCCAGCTTCGCCGGATGCCATCAAGTGCATTTCCTCGCCTTGGGAAACCAGCAGTAAGGTCTCCTTCAGGGACGTACTACAGACGCAACAATTTGCAGCCACCACCAATGGCTTGGACTGGAGTCAGCAGGCTGCGTCTTCGAGTGATCTGGGGCCGATTGGAGACAGCCGAAAGAACTCCATGCCGCCGGCGGCGGTGACGTCCCTTTGGGAACCTCTGTCAGCCACGGCTAGCAACTCGCTATTTGCCAATGCGGAGACAGATCTTCCAACTGGAGATGGTAAGTCAACTTGAATTGTTAATGATTAAAGTGCTTATCTAGTGTACTTCTTTCCCAAACAGCTATCTACGAGCAACAGGAGCGGGAACGACAACAGTGGCAGCGCAGCGAGTTGATAATGCAGCAGCAACTGCTTCTCCAGCAGGCCCAGCAGCTGGAATTGCAGCAAAGGCAACAGCAACAGCAACAGCAGCAGCAGTTACAGCAACAGCAGCAACTAATGGCGAATTTGGAGACGAATAACTGGGCCAACCACTGGTCACCCCTGGGCTTCTCCTCCTGGCCAGACACGGCAACCAATAACCTGGGAGTGATGCGTCCGCCGCCAGGTCTAGAGCAGAACTTGGCTCAGCGTCAGATGCTGGGGGGAACAGCGCACAATCTTGCACAAGAAACGGGCAGAACTGAGGCTTCAGTTCCCGGCGAAAGCAGCCTGCCCACGCAGTACGATCCCTTCACTTCGCCCAGCTCAATTTGGTCGGACACATGGCGCCAGTCCTCGCAGCGCAATAACAACAACAACCATATGAACTAAGGACGAGGACAAGGGAGCAAGCTCACTGATCAAACAGAATCAACCAAATGAAATTCTTACCACTTAGACACCTAGGATACGCGAGACGAGGCAGGAACGCATCATGATCTTTTCCAATTTGACTTTTGACTAATAAACGCAAAGATAATGACTTTCATATCAAACTTTGTTCATTATTTTGTTGCTCGTGTTGTGTGTGATTTCCATTTATGTAAATTAATTAACTACTTTTCCTTGTACGTGATGATGCCCTTCTCGATGAGGTCCGGCACCTCCACGGCCAGCCAAGGAGCAAGCTGTAACGACAAAGAGAGATCAATAAACAGAGATACAAGTAAGGCAGAGTTTACTTACACCCAGTGCCATGGCATGGGCAATGCCAAACTTCGGCACATTGCGCGCCCACAGAGGTTTGAAGTGATCCGTGAGGCAGATCTTTCCCCCACGATACATCTTCGCCGTCTTGCCATCGAGCTCGGGCAGAGCAATCTCCGGCGCTGTCGTTGGATATGTCACTGGAATGTCAAACTCCACGTCGAACTCGTATTTGAGCAGATTGTGCATGTACCAGCACTTGCCGAACCACTTGGTGCCCTCCTTGTTGGACTCCAGGCGGAACCAATCGCTGCCCGACTGCTTGTTGTTCTCCACATACTGAGAGATGCAAAGTCTTAGTGGTAGTCCAATCGAGAGATTGCTAACTTTGCTTTGTCACCTTGATCAGCGCCTGGTACTCCTCCTTCAGGCGTTGCACCCACACATCCTTCTCCCGTGGTCCAGCGCGTATCTGAAGCAGGGGAATGTTGCTCAGCGTTTTCCGGGTGCTGTCGTCCACCATTGTGTCCTGATGCTGGCCGAAAAACAAGGAAAACTCAGGGGGGAAAACCAAATGTTGACACGTTCACACGTTTGGTGGTGGGCGAAAGAGAGACAAATGCAACAGCTGAGCTGAGGCGGGTGTAGGCAGGGGCGTAGGCAGGAGCATTTCAAGGGGGGTTGGAAGTTTATTTAATTTAATTAAATTCGGCTATGATGGGTTGTTTTGGAAATGGGAATAAAAATCGCAGATTATTATGATTATAATCAATAATCTCTTTTTTTATGCTCCCCACGCCCCTGAGTACGCAGAGTTGTCATCAGGCCTCACTGATTTAACAAGTTTAGAGTTGCCACTTGCCTTTCCGTTACCTTTTTTGAAATAACGGTTTTTTATTAAATTACCTGAGAAACTTTAGAATTAATCAATTAACTGCTGCAAATTGAATAACAAAATATAAAAAACCTTAAATAAATATAATACAACCTGTAATCGATAGTCATCGATTCTTTGGCGCCAATCTGTGTTGCGAAATTAAAATGGTGAGTTTATTTTTCGCTTCATATAATCAGGAAATATCTCGTTGTTTTCAGGTTCCAATCATGAATATAAAGGCAGAGAGGTCTGGCATTCTGCTCAAACAATATTTGCTCGTCGCGCGATAAGCATCAAATCTAGGAGAGTTCCAGTGATAGTGTGAAATTAAACAAACAAGACGTTGAAAAGTAAACAGATTTAGCGCTCAGTGACTCGGTGAATATTTAAGTTGCCCAATTAGAAACAAGTAAGTGTCGATTTGGATCGGGTTATTGTTATCTCTCTTAATTTAGAACATAATTGCGAAATTAGAAATGTGGAAATTAAGGCAGTTAGCTGGATAATTTAAATGGAGTTTTGTGGTATATAAAATCTTAAATTTGAGGGATAATTAGAACGGTAAAGGCAGATAACTGGGAATATATAGGATACGGGATATATTCGTCTAGTTTTCTAGAATTTCCCAGTAAAAAAGTGTTAAATTCATCATTAGTTGAATTTGAGGATAAAATAAAAACGGAAAAAGGCAGATAACTTGGAATACAGGATTTACTTGTCATGTTTTCATGAAATTAATGTGTTAAATTCATCATCAGTTGTCTTTAGAAACAAATAAATTATGCAATTACAGTTCTCAAGTTTTTAACAGTATTTTTCTCCCATTCCTATATTTAAATACGATTAATAACAAATCAAGAATCAAGTTTTTCATAGGACACATGGTTAGAATCCCATTAAATTGAGATATAATGGTTTCTGGTCTTAAAAAACCATGAAAATCTACAAATTTGCTTAGAACTTTAAGTTAAAATGCGCAATATATAAACTACGTAAATATATTCAAAGAAGATTGGTAAATATTCAAGTCAAAAGGGTCCTAAGCTGAGCAAGAAAACAGCAAAAGAACCCGTAGGATGTGTTCCCTCAGAGTAAGCATAATGCATTACCTACTTGAGAACAATACCATTAAACCCTTCTTAAATGTTTAGTCGGATAACATTATGGGTTATTTGTTTTAAATATTAAAATATTGCAAAAACAGGTACCGGGAATCACTTTAATGTCTTTGTTCCTACTAAATCTATTAAAATTAAGACAGATTACAATTAAAACCCCCTCATAAAGCAATAAAATAAAATAATAAGTAATAAGTAAGCCTGGGAACCACTTAAACGTGGGGAAGATCCCCCAAAAAAGGTCAGAGATCGGGGCGACGACATGTGTGGTTCGCAAAAATATTCCATTGGTAAATAAGATGGTTTTCTCAGGAACAAAATAACAAGGCATCTGGAATTTTGTCTGGTCATTTCTATGGCATAGATTTAGCATTCCGCAGAAGACTAGAAAATTATACAAACATTCGCCAATGGATGGTACCTTTGAACCGAGCATGATAATGCCAATCCGCTGATAAGGAGCAAATCCACTTTGTTAACCGCCTCGAACCGGTTTGTCCGTCTGCCCCGGAGGAACGCCTGGAAGCGCGGCTTGATCGTCGTCAAAATAAGATTACCAAAGCTGAACCATGTGCTATATGTGTTTATAAATTACCAGATTCGACCTTAATCGCTGATAACGCCGGCTCCGATGTCCGTTATACCAGTTCGCGACGATCGGCCTGCAGTCGGACGAACCGGTTATAACCGGTCGATCACCATCGCGACAGGGTTTTTCAATTAATACGTTACACACTGTCTTGTATATTTTGGTTTTTATTAGGTCAAAGGGTCACCTAGGGCTAGCACTCGGCTCCAGAGCTTACGGGTGGCGGAGCTGCTGCTGTTGCTATCGCTGGAGCAGCACCGAGCCGTGCCTCCGTTGTCTTGCGCACGCTTACGGCAATGATTGTGTCCGCTTTCCGTGACTGGTAAACACGCTTGTGGCGATTCTCCTCCCACTCCTTGCGGTGCACCTTCTTCCGATGGGCATGCATATTGGCATTGGAGTTGAAGGTCTGCGGACAGTGGGGACAGGTGTAGAGCACCTCCCCCGTATGGGTTGTCATGTGCTCCTGCAAGGAAAGTATATAATCAAGAACTCCCAAGAAAGATTAAATACTTTACCTTCAGCTCGTTGGGACGCTTGAAGGCCTTCTCGCACATCGGGCACTGGTGCGTGCGAGCCGTGTTGTGGGTGTACTTCAAGTGGTGCTGATGCGCCTGCAGACTGGGCGAGATTTTGAGGCAATGCTCGCACTGCATTGGCTGCAGGTTCTCGGCGGTGTGCATCATCTTTATGTGGCGAGCCAAACCATATTTGGTGGTCAGCTTGGAGTCACAAAGATGACAGCTAATGGCAGCTTGGGGAGCACCCGTGTGCTCCTCCATATGGCGGGCCAGGGCCTCTCTGCCGCGTATGGATTTACCGCAGACATCGCAGATCTTGGCATATAAATTCAAGTGGACCAGCTTCACGTGCTGCTTCATCGTATACGGAGTGGGAAAACTAGACAAACAGAAGGCTTATTAATTAAAAAAAGATTAATTCCGAGTGTGAACTCACGTCTTCTCGCAGTGCGTGCACTTGACCTTCCACTGTTCCCGCGGAATGTGCGTTAGCTTATGGCGCTCGCACACCACCGAGCTGTAGAAGCTCTTGGAGCAATGCTCGCACTGGTACAGGCGTCCATTTGCCTTGATCTCATGCATGCGCATGTGCAGCTCTAGACTGCGGCGCTGACCCATTACGCGAGAGCAAATGGTGCATTTGAAGAGCTCGGGATCCTGGTGGCGTCGCAAATGGTCGACGAGGACGCCTCGCTTCCAGAACTTGCGGCCGCAGCAGGTGGAATAGCCACGCTGCTTGTGCTCGCGTCGCACATGCACCAGCATCTCCGAGAAGCCCTCCATGGACGAGCTGCAGACAGGGCAGTGAACCTTGTAGTGTTCCCGAATGTACGCGTTGAACTCTTGAGACTTTTCCATATTCGGCACACCGATTCTCTTTGGTCGCTCAGGCAGGCAGACTCTTCCACGGCCACGTCCGCGTCCTCGGCCACGTCCACGACCTCTGGGACGACCGCGAGCTTTGCGCTGCAGCTTGGCCGGCTTCGGCTCCTCCTCCTCCTCTTCCATGTGCTCGTCAGCTTCTTCGTCGCTGCCGCAGTCGCTGGGCATGTAATCATGCTCCTCCTGGTCTTCCAGGACATCGGCTATGGTCAAATCCGCATCGGGATACTCAATTTTGATCTCATTAAGATTGATCTGCTCCAGCACGGTTTTTAGTTCCTCGCTGGCATCCTTTGGCTCCGTTTTGCGGGGACGTCCTCGACGGCGCTTCACGGCCGCCGCCACGCTCTCCACTTCCTCGCTCTTCACCACACCTTCTCCTTCTCCTACTCCTCCTCCTCCGAGGATCGCCGACACCACTTCTGTGGGCAGCGAAGGCAGCATCACTTGCGTTGCCTCCTCCAGCGCCTTGTGGGCCTGCTCCACGCTGAGATAGAAGCTGTGAAAGAGGAGCAGCTGCTCCCAGCAGTCGCCGCACACATAGCCGCTGCCTGAGTCATGGATCTGCAAGTCGGGGGAATTCAAGTTAATTGGAATTCCGAGCCGGGCGAAAATAAAACTCTTGTAAAGTTTACCCGAAGCCAAAAGTGTTTCTCGATGATGGGTTGCAGGCCCAGGGAGTCAGCCTCCTCGGAGGCAAACTCTATGTTCCCCACGTCGTCGTCCACATGTTGAATGCACAAAAAACAAGGCATTTTCAATATGAAATGCGTAAAAGCGCGCTCTAAATGCGTTTTTATATTCCAACTAAAAAGCGATCCATGGAACAGCTGACGGGTGTCGGGTGTTATCGATAGACCGCGCAGCTGACAGGTGCCATCACTAGCGCAGACCTTTGGGATTAATTTATTTTAATTTAGTCTTTAATTCGTCTCAATTTGTTAATACTACTTGTGTGTTTACGAAATGGCCACACAAATTGGGGAAAACTCCGAGACAAGCCATTCGCCTCGCCACAGACGAGTAAGTGCGTTGTTGTCTGGCTTATCGGGGGGGAGGCACATTGCCACACACCTAGAGCCTAGACGCCATAAACAAAAGATGTCGTTTTAACAATCCCCAACTTATCTCTCTGCTACTCTCTTGCCTATTTCCAGCCAGTTTAATCTTATTGACGGCTCTGTAGAGCACTGACACTGACATGGAGGTGCAAACGAATCGTGTGGTTCCTGATGGCGGCTACGGCTGGGTTGTGGTGGCCGCCGTGGCCTTGATTAATGTAAGTTTTATACGAAATTTCTCTATTAAACTGAAGATATTAAGAGATTTTATTAACTCCCCTTTGCAGATGACTAACCAGTCCATTCTGTCCGTATTTGGACAGCTGTTTGTGAGCGAACTGCGTCTGATGAACGAAGACACCTTTACAGCGGCTCTGATTACCAATCTGAATAGCTTGGCTCTGAACTTTTCTGGTTTGTTCATTGGTCCCGCCATCAAGAGCTTCAAGCCACGCAATGTGGCCGCCACCGGCTGTGTGCTGGTCTCATTGGGCCTGGCTCTGTGCGCCTTTGCCACCGAAAGCTGGCACTTTATTGTCGGCTACAGCTTCTTTGTGGGCTTCGGCTTGGGCCTGATTTCACCCTCCACCTTTATGGCCATCAATTCGTACTTTAGCAGCAAGCGAGGACGGGCCGTGGGCGTGTCCCTGGCTGGCGCTGGTCTTGGCCAGGTGCTTATACCTCATTTGGTGCGTTACCTCCTGGAGAATCATGGTTTTCGCTATGCTGTTTTGGCCATGTCGGCTTTATCTCTCATTGGGGTGAGTTTTTAAAGGTTTATCCATTGTAGAAGTTATTAAATGGTGATTACTCTCCTTACAGCTGTTTGGTGCCGCTTTCCTGAAGCCCCTGAATCCCCCAGCCAAGCATAATAACCGTCGCCACATGCGCCTGATGGCTGAATCAGATGGCGAGAAGCTACAAGCCAGTCCCCTGCAAGTGGTGATTGTGTCTTCTCAGCAAGGCAAGCGGGAGGAGCTCCCAGCGAAGAAGAAGGATACCTTGTGCAGTCGAATGGGCCAGCGCCTGGTGCAGGCAATGGACCTGGAGCTGCTCAAGGATCTGGTGTTCTGGAGCATCATTGTGGGCATGGCTCTGGTCTACACGGCCACAGTTAACTTCACCATGATCTTCCCCGGCTTCCTTGAGCAGACGGCGGGTTTGAATAGCCAACTCGTGGCCTTTTGCTTGTCCGCCGTTGCGGGCGCCGATATCATCTGTCGCCTGCTGCTGCCCATCGTTACGGATTTCCTGAGGATCCCCTACCGTGTGGTGTTCCTCCTCGGCACCGCTGGCCTCTTCGTTGCCCGTTGTGTAATGGCCGAGAGCCAGGATTTGGCCGCCCTCATTTCCATGTCCATACTAATGGGCGTAATGAAATCAGCTACTGTGCTGAATAACAATCTCACCGTGTCGGCGCATTGTCGCCCGGATAAGCTGGCCGGCGGACTGGGTCTGAACATGATGTCCAAGGGAGTGATTGTGATCACAGTGGGCCAGCTGCTGGGCTGGGTGCGTGACTATGCCGACTCCTACGTGATGTGTCTGTACGCCCAGGGAGGTATTCTGCTGCTAGTGGTGCTTGTTTGGACCCCGGAGATCTTCTACCGACACCGCAGGCAACGTCGCACCACCTCAAAGTCGATGGACACCACCGTAGATGCCGCCGAGGAAGTAACGAAGCTCAACGCGTAAACTGGTCTGGTTTTAGGGTTTAAGGGAAGGAGGAATTCGGATTTAGGGAAGCAGGAATTCCGATTAGAGTTTAAGGAACGCAGAAATTCCGATTAGGGTTTAAGGAAAGCAGGATTCCGGTATTGAATGACATGTGATAGGCGGCGCAGGGAAGGGACTCTTCCTGGGAGTCGCCGCACGGAAGGAGTTCTTCCTGGGAGTCGCCGAAAAGAAGGGACTCTTCCTTGCAGTCGCCGCAGTAGTTATCAGGGTTGTGAGCCAGAACCAGTGTCCAAAAGCAGGACTATTTGTATGACTATGCCTCTAGTATTTAAGATTTTCGACTATTTATTACCATTTAGCCCGTAGAGACTTAAAATTTAACTTTTGTACTGCCTCAAGTGCCAAAATACAAAATAACCAAGTATCCATATTACAAAAACCAAGTTTATTAGCGTGAAACGAGTTTGCAACTCAGTCTCGGATCGATCTTAAGCGTTAATTGGGGAGAAATCCATTACCTATGCCGTGACAAAGCTGGGAGTGCTGGAGACCTCAGAGGCGCCGGATTCAGTGTTGTAGAATAGGCGACGCTCGATGCCATCCTTGGTGATGATGCCAATGCGCACCACGCCGCCAGAGCTGCCGTCATGGTAGATGGCATGCTGGACAGCTGTTTAGAGAGAGTTATCACTGAATAATCTCTGTAAATAATGAAGAATTCCAGACTGCACACTCACCTTTCTTAACAAACGTCACACACTCCTCCAACGGCATGTTCGGACGATAGTGCTCGCGCACAAAGCCATAGATGAAGCTCGATCCCGAGCCACCAATCGTGCAGGCCTCGCGCGTCAGCATGCCGCCCAAGGGAATGCTGTACACCTGACCGCCGGCCTGTGCATCCCAGCCAGCCACAATGATGCCCGCGAGCAGGGAATCGCGATAGTTGTAGCAAAAGTTGCGGAACTCTGAGGCGGCCTCGAAGACCAGAGCTTCCTTGTTGGTGCGATTCTCATGGTAGTTCAGCGAGTAGGCCACGATGTCGGCAATGGCCTGGGTGTCGGCAGCGGAGCCACTGCGGCAGCAGTATATCTTGTCCGTGATGCGGGTCAGCTTGTCGGTGACTCGGTTGGCCACATACGCGCCAGAGCTGGTGCGGGAGTCCGCTCCAATAACGACTCCGCCGTCAAACTCCACCGCCATGATGGTGGTCTACAAAGCAGAAATACGGCCTTAATAAGTGGTTAACGAATGCGATTCGGGGGAATACTTACGCCGGTGCTGACGGGTGTATCGGTAAAGTCAAAGCTGGGATCCATTCTGTGCTTTTTATTGGTAAAATTCAACTTTGTATTTTAAAGAAAAAGCCGCTCCGAATGACTGGCTTGTTTTAGACGATTGTTGCAATTAGAGGTGGGACGAAACATCGAGTTAATATACCGATTAATACATACAATATCGATAAAGATGACTTTGATGGAAAAGGTTAGGAAACTTGGATCTAAATAAATACGTAAGCCAACAACGTAAAGTGTTCAAAAACGTAAGGATCAAAATTGATCATAACTAAGCTAATAATGCATTAATTTAAATTTGGAAAGCTTTGCTAAGCTAGTGTTTATTAGATAAGTATATCTGCATACTAAACCTAAATTCATTTTAAGAAAAAAACTTTTGTTCAATATTTGACCACTATAACCCCTAATAACATGCTTGACAAAATTTGTGAATTTTTGGTTCTATCGGATAAAAATTTATCATAATGCATTAATTGCAATTCTGATAGAGTTGTTAAGCTAGTTTTTATTAGATGAATATATCTGCATACTACATCTAATTTAAATTTAAGATAAACACTTTTTTTTAATTTTCAACGTTTATAAAAGGCTTGACAAAATTTGTACATTTTTGGTTCTATCGGAAATGGCTAAATAATTTTGGCAGTTAATGCGGATCAGAAATATATGTAAATTATAGGGTCGGAAATTACTCCTTCACTAAGTTCTGGTCAAAATTATTTTATAAAATAATATAATTTTATTTTATTTATAATGTAAAAACATCGATAGTCGGAAAAAACATCGGTATTCTATAAAACGTTCACCTCTTCTACAAAATGGCCAAAGTGCCATCCCTAGCTCTCACACTTTAAGAATTAATTCTTATTCTCTTCAGTTTCTTGGTTTTAATTTGCTCCTCTATTTTTAATAATAGAGAATCCGACGACTGCACTGCTGTGGCAATTGGAGAGCGCCGCCCGAAACGTAAGTTGATAAGAGGTGCCTCATTTTACTGTCGTCGCTTGTCGTTTGGCAAACAACGAGCAGCGCTGAGAAAATTCAGTGAAAAATCAATTTCGTGTTATGTAAGCTCAGCCTGCGCCTCGAATAACCGGAACTTTTGTGTCGTTGTCCCCAGATCCCGATTAAACGCAACTGGAGCGGACCATGAAAACAACCAATCTCGGCCTGTACGCTTTCCGTTTAACCTTCGGTCAGGTGAGCCACTACTCGCACATTAAACCAGAAAAACGGGCAACCCACTCTAGGCCGCACGTGGCAAGACTCGGGGGCAGCCACTGCGCTTACCCACACACATTCATCCGCTTCGAATGGAGCAGCTAAAGGTAGGTGATCCGTGCCAGGAGTGTTTGGAACAAGGCATGGATCACAAGCTGCGCCTCTTCTACCTGAATCTCGAGGAGAAACAGCTGCTCAAGTGCGAGGCAAGGACCTGTTTGTGGCCACACAACGATGAGGTTTCCTCGGACGAAGATGAGGCATTGGATTCACTTTCTGCTTCGCAATCTATGCCGCCAGCTACGACACAAGCTGTTCTACAATCTCTGCCACCAGTTGCGCCACAATATATGCCGCTAGCTCCTCCACAAGCTCCTCTACAAACTCTGCCTCCAGCTCCTCTACAATCTCTGCCTTCTTTGCTGGAAGATCTCCCTGCTGTTCCAGAACCAAATGTCTTTTTAAAGAAGAGTCCCATTTCATTTGACGACTCAAATGCGGACGATGATGACGAATTTATACGTCAGTTGCTGCAGCAACTCGCACCTTGCACAGAAACAGACTCTAATGAGTCGCTACAAAAGCCTGAATTGAATCTCAACGCTCTGCCGGATCTGGAAGAGCCTTCAGAAGTTAAACCCAGCCTGGAACTACAGCTAACAAATGTAAACAGCCCCAAACTACAGCAACCAGATGCAAACAGCCCCGAGCAGAGCAGCAAATCCACAAAGGCAACCTTAATTAAGGCGGAAATACCACTGCTGCCCGCGAAACTAATGCCTCGGCCAAAGATCAAGGCTCAGGGAAGGCAAATCACACCTAAAGCCAAGCAACCAGCTCCAAAAATACAAACTACAGCCAAGCAAGAGCTGGAAATTCCGCTGCAGCCCGCCAAACTAATAACTCCAAAGGGAGAACCCTTCAACAGTTCGCCGCAAAAGGCATCCACGCAGCCACGCAGTCCCAGTGCTCCTTTTAATATAATTATCAGTATTCCGGAAATGAATCCGACCAAGTCCTTTATGGACGCTGTGAACCGACATTCCGCAGCGGCAAAGCCAGCGGCCCGTGGCGGAGGAAGGAGCACCACGCGTCCGGCTTTGAATAGAAAGCCACGCACACAGGCGGTGATGCATATGATCGAGCAAATGGAAACCACCGCCAAGCCAGATGCCAAACCAACGTCATAAGCAACTGGACTTTATTTTAACGTTTTTCAAGTATTCCAAATAAATTTGCATATGAAATTATGCATGCAGCTACCGGACCACAATTCAAGTTCGTTTATTTATAAACAATTCCGCTTTGTTTGTATTTTAAATACATATATTTTTTTGGCGACGCGATTTGCGATTAATAATGCTCGGCACGCGTCTGCCGCATGTTCAAGTGGCCAGCAGAAATATGTGGCGGCCATCCTGCTATCAGCAGACATGAACTTTGGAAAGGAGGTCGCAGCAGCAAGTGCGTCACACGGAGAGCGGTGCCTTTCAAGCCGAGATTAGCCGTGAAAGCGGGCTGTAACAGTGATAAGGCAGCAGAAAGGCGTCAGCGGGAGTCGGTGCTCTATCTAATCAGTCATTACATGGGCCCCCCCCGCATGGTAATATCAGTTCAATGAACGTGGGAATGTGTGTGGCGAAGCAAAGCACTTGATTCTCGTTGCCAACAGTTGCTGTTTTTTGCTGCGTAGTTTGCCTAGGTGGGCGGGTGTGTCGTGCCAAGTTTATTGTTTGTTTGGTCAGCTATAAATACCCGAAAAATGCCAGACAACTAATCGTTTTCTTATCTTGTTTTTTCCCTCACAGGCGCCGCCGCTGTCCTCACAGGCCACGACGCATCTTAGCCATGGCTATACCACCAGCTCGTCGGCGCCCAACCGTGTGGTGACCCGCTCGGCCACCATGCTGGCTCTGTTCGGCATTGCCCTCTCCTCGTTCAGCCTGAAGCAGCTGCTGGCCAAGAAGCAGAAGCATCAGGGTTTGCGGAAGCTGTAGGAGCGAATTACAAGCCAAGAAACAGAATGCAGAAGAGGGGGAGAAGAAGCCGCCAATACGCCATGTCCTGAGCCCGCGCGCACATTCACTTAGTTCATCATTTTCATGTTGTATATTTTCCTAAGTTAAGTCATCCACACATTCACTCACTCACCCAGCACAGAGGGACGTCAGCAGGAGCTCAGGCATGAGGCGAGGATTACTATATCCCTAGGGGATATCGAGATATATATATTTTCTTGTTTACACATGCACACACCATGCAGAGAGCCAACTAAAAGGAATACATTTGTGATAAAGCGCGTATGAGTGTAGCCAACTGAACGAAAGAGTTAATGGGAGTTGAAGAGTCGCTAAATTAAAAGGAAATCCAAAATTATCGTTACCGCCGCTTTTTAGTTATAAATTTGATTTGATGTGTAAACAAGTCCATCATATACGTATATTTATTTACAAACTGTATGCAAATCAGAGAAACGACCTAGTTAGAAGGGATAGAAACTATAGTGACAACGCTGGATGGCCACAGTATCCACGAAACCAACTAGTTATAGTTCCTTATTCTAATAAATGCATTATATTCAATTGGACACTCTTTGTTTTTTATTTCACTAAAA
>JAEIIH010032606.1:0-16623 GCA_018904745.1 Drosophila orosa
TTTGGGAAAGAATTTTTTTAAATCTGTAATTATAGAACTTCAAATTATTATTAAGTCAAAGAATTAGTAAATTAGTAAATTTATCATATTAAAATCAACTTACGTTTCGTGTACCCCGGTGGTCTTTTTTATTTACTGAATAGTTCATAGGTGGACATTTAAACTGCCATTTGATATAATCTTTAATTATTTTAATATTGTCGAATACATATTATTCTAGAGAAATGACAACAAAATATTAATTCAAAATAATAAAAATACCGACGAAAACATCGATGTCGGAAAACAATATCGATACTATCGATTGTGTCATCGTGTCAAGGATTGCCAGCTCTAGCTCGTAGAACGTAAACAAATGCTAACTATTTTCGAAACTAGCATAAATAAAATTAAAATAGATAATGGACAATAACGTAGGCCGCTTGACAGAGGAATCTCTAAAACGCAGGGAGCGGCTGCAAAAACTCCGCGAACAGGCGCAAAATACCGGGGGAGATGCGTCGGAATCCACTGAGAACTTGCCGAAGTAATATTGTTAAATTTGCTAAAATAGGCAATAATTAACGTGATCTTCCTTTTGCAGACCTATATTCCGCAGTTACAAGCCACAAAACGAGAACACCACCGGCGAGATTCTGGCCCAGGAGCCCACGGGGAGCATCGAAACCGCCGTGGAGGACCAGCTGAGTCTGCTGCAGCAGCCAATGGTGATAGACGAGATTGATATAACCAATCTGGCGCCACGAAAGCCGGACTGGGACCTCAAGCGGGATGCCAGCAAGAAGCTGGAGCGCCTGGAGCGACGCACGCAGAAGGCGATTGCTGAATTGATACGGGAGCGACTGAAACTGAATCAAATCGAGGACATTAGCCAGGCGGTGAACGTGGCCACTGCCCATGCAGGAGAGAGGGTTCAGGAGGATTATGACTAGAGCCGAATAACTACATTTACTGAACGCGTACAAAATAAAATAAAGAAAACGAGAAACTTATAATCACTAAGCTTAACTAGCGTCTATTTTCCTTGCCAGTGGGAATGGAGAGTCGCTCCTTTAGGGTGAGGATCTCTGTAAGTAGCGAAGAATTGATTAGGCATGTGAGCATAAAGATAATAAAGAGAAATGCCTTACGTTTCGAGTACTTTTGCTCCAATCCCTGTGCAAAGTGACGCATGGACTGCAGTTGCTCGGGAATCTCCTCCCTCAGCTTTTCAATAGTTATTCGTGCCTGACGCAGCTCATCCTCGCGCAAGGCTAAAAGCTGCTCCTTCTCGTGGACGGCCTTCTCCTGCTGGAGGGCCACCTCAGTGCGCCAGGCGATGGTTTTCTTGTGGTTGAGTAGCTCCTGGCTCTGCTTGAGTATTATTTCATTGGCCTTTGATATTTCCTCGGAGGCCATTTCCAAAGCCTTGCGTTTCGTGTGCAGGATTTTCTTCTCGGCCTCCAGTTCGGCGGCAATGTTGGCCTTTTGAAAACACGGTGATGTTAGTGCTTTGATTGGGTTAATGCAATTGTCTCATACCTTCTCCTTGTTGCCCTTCTGAATGTGCTCCTGCAGCTCAGCTGTGTGCTGCTTGAGATCCTCGATCTTGTACTCCAGCTTGCGTTCCTGCTTCCTAGCATTGGCCATGTCCGCATGGAGTTTGTCGTTTTGCTCCTTTAGGGTAACGACGCGCGATTTGCAGCAGGATAGCTCCTCGACCAGCGTTTGACATCGCTTCTCGCCTTGCTCCTGGCCTGTTTTCAAGTCGGCTTTCTCCAGGGCAGCCTTATCCAGCTGCGCCTGGAGGCCAGCGATCGCTCTGCGATGCCGTTCCAGCTCACTGCTGCGCTGGTCGTTGACTTTGGATAGGCTCTCCTGGACTCGCTGCATCTCCAGAGCGTGCTTCTCCTCTAGCATCCTGCTATTTTCCGCCAAGGCTTCTCTGAGATTGCTGTTTTCCGCGCCCAGACGCTCCATGTGCGAACGCTGGGAGCTAAGCTCCGTTTGGATCTGCTGAAGACTCTGCTCCAGCATGTACTGCTTGGTGTGGGAAGCATCCAGCATGAGATTGATGTAGAAGAGCACAGTGTTTAAGGGGGCTGAACGACAGGGCAGGCAGAGGTGAACCAAGTTCTTAAAGGACCGAATTTCAACGAACTGCAGGTGGTAGTCGTGGCTTTGGTTGGATGTGAGGCCCTTCTCCCTGGCGGAGAGATGCAGTTCCAGTTTGCCGGCCTGACAGTCCCTAAGCATCCGCACCACATTCTCCATAAAGCCCGAGAAGGTCACGTTCAGCGACTGATCCTGCTTCAGTTCATGGAAGGAGGCTGCGTCCACGGTGGTGATGTACATGCGCCGCTGGTCGGCTTTCTCGGCCAAACGCAGTTGCTGTGGATCAGGGGAAGATGAGGCCTGTTATATACGAAGGATTGACTTACGATCAGCTCCTTAAAGTCCATCCGCTCTGCGTACAGTAGGCACGCCCGCCTATTGGATCGCGTCTTGTCGCCATTGAAGCACACCAGCATTTCCACGCTTGGCAGGATGTTGACCACGTTCTTGCTAAACTCCATATTGTCAAAGTAACTCTCCTCATTCCCAGGTTGCCACATTTGTGCATAAGCTGCTGGGGATATTATATATTTGAAATATTTAAATTTGTAAACAAATGCGAGGTTGTTTCGCCGAAAGCTATCGATATATCGATAATCACGAAAACATCGATATTCAGCAGGTCTCATCGATACCGATTGCAGCTAGCGATGGGAGAGGTGATAAAAGAAAAAACCGAAAATATATAGAGAATTTTTTAAAAATACATGTCTACTGTACGTAAGAGTTGAAGAGGTTGCCGCAGGCGGATGGGGCAGAACCCGTGTAATGCAAGCTTTATCCATGTAGCCCGCCAAGGTGTTCGTTGGCAGCCTGCCGCGCTGCAAGCCGGAGGAGTTGCGTCGCCTCTTCGCCAACTACGGCTCGGTTGTAGAGTGTGACGTGATGAATCGGTGCGCCTTCGTTCACCTGGAGACCACGGACATGGCGGAGGCGGCCATAGCCGCTCTCAACGGTACCGTTTTCAAGGGCCAGGCCATCGTCGTGGAGGCCGGCAGGCCAAAGTATGGCCCTGGGAACGGAGGTCGCGATCCGCCGGCCAGTGGCGACAACCAGGGACGCAGGCCTCCCCCCGAGGGTAAGATTCATCTCATCACAGATTTATAAAGTTACATATGTGCAAAGGATAATGTGCGCCCATTTAGGACAAAGTGGTGGCCCCAATAGAAGATCCACAGAGGCGTCCGGTAACAGCTTCAAGCGGAACTTCCGCGATGAAACCGGCAGCGGCAGCGGCGGCGGCGGCCGGTTCTCCAAGGATGGTGGCGACGCCCGGGGACCCAACAACAACAACAAATTTGGACCTGTGCGGAACGAACCCAACTACAGGCAACAGCGGAGTGCTCCCTACAGTAAGGGACTGCCGCAAAGCAACGAGGCTGCCTCTCAAGCGTCCGGATTCAGAAACAAATTTGCGGCCGCAAAGTTTGGGGGAGGAGGAGGAGGAGGAGCCAACGAAGGCAATCGCTTCGGCAACAGTCGGTGGGACAATAACGGTGGCCCTCAAGGTGGGAAGAGGAACTTCAGGAATAGTCCGACTAGCGGATTCGGAGGAGGCGGAAGCAGCAGCAACAGCAGCAATGACTTCCGGGCTGGCAGCTCCGGCAGCGGCGCTGGCGGATCACTGCATCAAAGGGGCGGCGCAGGAAGCAATGTGCGACAGGATCGGCGTGGCTTCGCCCTGCCCGTGGAGCATCAGCATCAGCAAATGAGCTTTGGACGCTTTGGAAATGGCCCCATGAACTCAAACAGTCGCGGGGACGCCGGCGCCAACGGGTATGCTTAGAGCTTGGCTAATAGCCGAACTTTTGAATTGATGTGAGTGCCTTCTTTCCTATTCAGAGGTAACCCGCAAGGGGGACGGGGTTTCTACAACGGAGGCGGGGGCTTTAATGCCAGACGTGGCAGCAGTGCAGCAGCCGGCAACGAACACAATAGCCAACAAGGAGGCGGCGGTCCCAGCAAGCGGGGTGGCGGCGGCGGAGGGTTGGGAAAGGGTCACAATCAGAACGGCTTCAATGCATATCACACGGAATTTCCGCCTCTGGGAAGCCAAAGAAACCGGTGGGTGTGAAGCCATTTGTGCCCAACAAGGCGGCGATCTGTAATGCATAAGCAATGGTTTCCCTCTTGCAGCTATGGCGGACCCCGGCCTGGACCAAATATGGGCGGCAATAGAAGGTTTTAAGCAAGTGCAACTCTCCACTCCGATGGCCGGCCAGTCCACGCGAACTCCAAACTCCAAACTCCAAACTCCAAGCTCCAAACTCCCAACTCCAATTAATCCAATAATGTAATAGCCGAATTTCGTTTTCCATTCTTTCGCGCTCAGAATCGTTTAGTTAAGCCGACGGGATTTATTATTATTTTTTGTAATCTGTCCTATAGCCGTACTTTTAAGACCAACATCAACAGTATATTTGTTATTCGTAGTTAAGATTGTTTCAATATTTAATGCAATACTTAAATAATCATATTACTTGTGTGCAACTAGATACGACGAGTCAATCAATACAATCGTAAATACCAGTCGCTGCTGCCTTCGTTTCAATTTCGAATTCCAACAGTCGCCCGCTCGATATCGCAACAATCGTTAATCGTGCGATTAACAGTGTTGCCATTTCATCTATTTTATAGCTTTTTTAGTTAAACTTTTCAAGGGGAGTGCATATTTAAAAAATATAATTTTACATTTTCAGACGATTTAAAAGTTTTATTCAAACAGAATATATACAAAATTCAATTTAATTTCTTCATATTTGAATATTCTATGCAAGTTTAGCTTTTTTCTAGCCAGATTTGACCTGATTTGATAGCTGCAGTGGGCAACACTGCTTCTTTGTGGTTATCAAATTTGTCAACGATTTTATAAACAAGGAAACAGGTCGTTTGTTTAAACTTCAGTTTGGCCAAGGGTGCACATACATATATATGAAAAGCACGCACGACCTGGTCGCCAGTTGAGGTAAGACCCTTTGCTCACAGCATCGGAGACTGGATTGATTCACAATTTCAACCGCATGCTAACATATGCTTTCCTACAGTCGCTGTGGTTGGTGGACAAGTGTGGCTGTGAAAATGTGGAAACGGCACTGCTGCCTGATGTCAATAGCCGTGCTGTGCATGCTCTTTTTTGGTCTGGGAAATACCCTCCACCAAGCGTATGCTAATGTCGAAGGTCGGCTAGATCTGTTGGCCAAACTGCCAGGGGAGCTGAAGTTCGTGCATGTGGTAAGAGCTGCTGCTGCTGCTGTGTGAGTGTGTGTGGAGCTCGCTATCTAAAACAAACATTTGTCTCCAACATAGATATTTCGCCACGGCGACAGAACGCCAGTCGACCCATATCCCACGGATCCCTGGAATAACCTGAAGTTCTGGACCACCGGCTGGGGCCAATTAACGAATGTGAGTACTAGCTATCTTGATTTTTATTTCTTTATTTGAACAACAACCCGTTAAGTAAATACCTAATATCTTCACTTAATTTCAACTACACACACAGCTGGGCAAACAAGAGCATTATGACCTTGGCAAGTGGCTGCGTAAACGGTACTCCTCGCTGCTCAGCTCGAGGTACTCCAACGAGGACATCTATGTCCAGTCCACCGATGTGGATCGCACCCTAATGAGTGCCCAATCGAATTTGGCTGGGCTCTACGAACCCCAAGGCGAAGACGTTTGGAATCCCGCCATTAAGTGGCAACCCATACCAGTTCACACCACGCCCGAGAAGAATGATCCCATACTGGCGGCCAAGGCACCATGTCCCGCCTACGATTACGAGCTGGCCTCCCTCGAATCCTCGCCAGAGTTTGTGGCCCTCGCCGATAAATACAGGGATCTCTTTGCGTACTTAAGCGAGAAAAGCGGTCGCAGTGTCAAGACGTTCCTCGACGCGTCGTATTTGAATAACACCCTGTTTATTGAGAGTCTGTACAACATGTCACTGCCGGAATGGACCAATAAGGTGTACGGTCACGAGGAGCTCACATTTGCGGCCAACTTTGCATTTGCCATCAACACGTACACCCGCAAGCTGGCCAGGCTGAAGACTGGTCCCCTGCTGAAGGATATTTTCCAGCGGGTCGATGATAAGGCAGCTGGGCGCCTAAAGCCCGATCGTTCCATGTGGGTCTACAGTGCGCATGATACGACAATAGCCAATGTTCTCAACACCCTGAAAGTTTTTGAAGTAAGTTAAAGTGTTTACCATTCCATGAGTCGTTCATTCAGTTAAGTTTCTTTGTTATTTTTAGCTCCATAGTCCCCCCTACGTGGCATGCATTATGGTGGAACTGCGGATGGATGACTACAACACGCCGTTGGTTTCTGTTTTCTATAAGAACAGCACAGCTGAACCTCTGCCGTTGGACATTCCTGGCTGCGGACCGTCGTGTCCGCTAAAGAAACTGACTGCACTGTATCAGGACGTGCTGCCCAAGGACTGGGAGCGTGAGTGCAAACGCTCCACGATGATGATGACCTACGAGGAGGCGAATCTGGGAGCGGCGACGGGTAAGTCAATACTCTCACTCGGAATTATCAAAATAGTACCTCACTCTAACCTTTCAGGCATTCTCATATTGATTATTATCGCTCTGCTGCTGGCCAGCTATGGCCTCATGATCTACTATCGGCGTCGCAATTACAAGCTGTATACCTCGTACTCGCAAATGGCCTAACCAGTCATCTCAATAGACGTGAAAGGCCCAAATGAACTCGGAAATAGAGCGTCATTTGTTACCTGCTCCTCACTACTTGCCAAAGTGATTTGTTTTCTTTTTACTGTGCATCCTATGAGTCATAGGATGGCCATAGGATGCCACAATTGATTTTTGTATACATTAATTAGTTTGATAGTTTGATAACATTGTGCATTTGATACACACATGTTTTTGTTGGCATTTAAATGGAAGGATAACTGTTTTGTTGTTATCCAGTGAAATATATGGAATAGAAAGACTGTGAATTGGCGATCTGGAAGTTGCATACATATATATATATATACATACAAACATAACATATTTATACACATGCATATATACATTTTTTATGAAACCTTGTATGAGAAATTTACTGTATTAAAAATGCTCAAATCATGTATAATCGTTTTTTCCTCTTACATTTTACATTGGGAAGGAGGTTTGTAAGTTTCCTCGGAAATCAGCTGTGCAAATGTGAACCTTTGTGGTACCTTCTTTAATTGCCAAATGTTTAAATCAGCGAAGGGCACGCCGTGGCTCAATTTGCTCACGCTGCTCAAACCGTTATCTTTTTTCGGAGGCAGCTGGCCGAGCTGCTGCTCAAATCGTTAGATCTCGTGCCCTCCGCTGGTTTAAATATATTTTATATTATATAAAATATGTGAAAATGTTTCAATCTGAATATAATTTTCTTGTACTGTATATCTAGTTTCGCTAGCTTATAGTTTTGCTCTTTTCCTTGCCATTCTTAAAAGGTTTGAACCTGAAGGGAGGCCCGTTCTCATATTATTTATTTTTTGCCACCCACCAAGGAGAATTCTTTATGTATTATACTAGATTTGTTTATTCCGCATAAGCGATTTGCTTGCACTTAATTATGGTTAGGACAATAGATACAGTTAGGGTTACAGTTAGATGGTTTTAAGACTATATACAACGTTGGCTGAGAGTGGCGATAATGTAGAACCTGTTTTAGCGGCGATGCGCCTGACTGACTGACTGAGTTTGGAAGTGGACAGATGGGTTGGAGTGGGAATGAAAGGAAGCGTTTGCCTATCTGTAGGCCTTGTCATCCGAGTATATGATGTAGGGCTGATGCTGATGCTGATGCGGATGCTGGTGCGTCAGGCTTTCGGCTCCATCGGCATTTCCGCCGGCTCCGCTGAAGTACGACATGCGGGACATGGTCGAGTAGGCCGCCGCCGCCGCAGCCACCTGTTGCTGCTGCTGTTGATGTTGGTGCTGCTGCTGCTGCTGTTGCTGACGCTGGGAGAGATTCTGGCTGGACTGGTGGATGGAGGCGGCCTTGTGCGGTAGTGTGGCATAGCTAGCCTGATACGGAGGCACCGCATACAGCGCTGCTCCCGCCCCACTGCCGTTCTTGTAGTTGTAGGCTGCATTGTGAGCGCCCATCTGCATGCCCGCCGGAATGCCGATCATTGCCGCACTCTGCTGGTATTCCGCGTTGCTCATGCGCAGCCGGATGATGCAAATAATGATGATCAGTATGGCTATAAAGGCCACCACTCCGCCCACAATGCCAATGATCAGAGTATCGTCGTTGCTCATAATTGGAGCCTGGGCCTTCATTAGCGGCGCCTTGGTCTTAATTTTCTTTAGGGTGGGCGGTTGGGTCGGTTCCAGGCTCCAAATGATGAGCGGCTCCTCGGTGGTGGAGCTGCGGGTTACCAGTTGACTGGAGGTCTTCAGCAGATGGGGCACTGTGGCAGTGGGTCTCGAAGTGGAGGAGGTCATTCGTCGGGCGTCGCAGGTGAGCTCGTCATCGCCGACCTCGATGAGCTTCCTCTTGGCCAGGTAACTAGGCGCCTGGCAGGTGACATCCGGCATTCCGGAGCTGGGCAGCCAGCGGCGGAGAGCCCGAGCATTGCAGTCGCACACAATCGGATTGCTGGCCAGTCCCTTTAACTGCAGACTGGCCCTTCGATCCTCTAAGGCGTTGAGGAACTGTGGCACCAGTACAGTTATCTGGGATCCCTCCACGTCCAGGCTAAGGTGGGATGATCGCGGCACCGGGAACAGAAGCGCCGGAGGCAGGGCACTAAGCGAGGTGTTCCGCAGCTGGACACTCAGGTCGCTGCTCTTCAGACCCGCCAAAGTACCCGAGGATATGGACTTCAGTCTCTCGCCACGGATACCCAGGCTTCTGAGACGGGGATGCTTCAGGGGCTGTATTTGCTCGCTGCCAATGCTGGAGTCCTTAACCTCGATGTCGAGGGCTTCCAGGCCCGGCAGCAGTTCCAGGATGCCCTGAAGGTCCAGGTATCCAAGCAGCGGAAGATCATAGGCCTCCAGGCTTAGTAGATTTGGGAGCTGCTTGAAGGCGTTCTTCTCGATCCTGCTGCAATGCGGTAAGTGGCTGAGCCGCAGGGATCGCAGCATCTCCAGCTGTCCAAAGTTGGACTGGGAGACGATTTCGAAGCTATTGTTGGACACGTCCAGAGATTGCAGCACCTGCAGTTGGGGCCACGCCCCGGACAGATCGTCCAAGGACTCGAGTTGGTTGCTGGAAAGGTCCAACGTCTCCAGGAGAGTGACCCGCTGGAAGACCTCCGGCTTTACATTGCGCAGCTTGTTATGCGACAAATTGAGGAACTGCAGGAAGGGTGTCTCCAGGAGCTCCAACTGCTCAATGCCAGTGCCAGCCAAACTGAGTTCCCTCACTGTCTTCGGTTCGTTGAGAACGTTGTGCACAGCTCTGGGCGAAAGCGGATTGAAGGACAGATCGATTCGCTTGATATTCACCATGATGCTATCATCGCCTGGCAGCTCCTTGATTCGATTATGGCTCAGGTCCACGGATGACACGAAGAAGAATTGCCTTTGCAGGGCGTTCAGGGGAGCGTACTCGAACCGATTGTGGGCCAGGTTGATGTTCTCCAGCATCTGGAGCTTGGTGCGCTCGAAGACGCCGTCCGAGAGCTCCGACAGCCGGTTGCCCTCCAGGTTGAGCTGCTCCAGCCTCACCAGGCCCTCGAAGGTGCGCTCGCCCACTCTGTCCAAGTTGTTGTAGGCCAAGTCCAGGACCTGCAGCTGGGTGGAATTGTGGAAGGCCATCTCGCTGACCATGTCCAGTTGGTTGTGCGAGGCCAGCAGGACGCGTAGCCGCGGCAGGCGGGCAAAGTCCAGCTCCTCGATGGTCTTTAGCTGATTGTGGGACAGATCAATGTGCTCCAGATACTGCAGCGAGGCAATGAGCTCGGCAGGGAAGAAGGAGAACTTATTGTTGGACGCCTTGATCTCTTTCAGCCTGGGATGGATGCGGAAGGAGGAAGGGAACAGGTAGCTCAATTGATTATCTGAAATGTCCAGCTCCTCTATCCCAGTGCCGGTGTTGAAGTACTCCCCCTTGAAGGCGGACAGCTGGTTTCCCCGGAGATTCAGCCTCTGTAGCTTCATCACATTCACAAAGGCTCCGGACCGGATGGATCCGATGCGGTTGTTGGAGAGGTCGATGGAGCTAATGTTCCACAGGTTGACAAAGCTGCCGTCTTGCAGCTCCTGCAGCTGATTGTCATTGAGGTGTATGTGCTTGAGGTCCTGCAATCCGGCCAAGAGGTCACCGCTCAGCTGGCGGATATTGCAGCGACTCAAATCTACGACTTGCAAGCGGGCCAGGGGCTTGAAAAGGACTCCGGTCAATGGAGTTAAGTGATTACCGCTCAGATTCAGAGACTGAAGGTTCTCCAGTTCCTCAAATATGTTACTGGGCAGTTCGGTCAAGCTGTTGCCACTCAAGTCCAGACTCCTCAGCTCTGGCAATACCCAGGGTGCTCCTCCCAAGCCCGTCAGCCTGTTCTGTGATAGCTTCAGGGCCATAAGAGTGCTTTCCAATCCTGCGAAGGTGTCTGCATTGATCAGGGCCAGGGAGTTTCCGGCGAGATCCAAGGTGTGCAGACTGCTGAACATCTGGAAACTGCCGGGTGGCAATTCTCGAATGACATTTCTAGACAACGAAAGCGTGGTTATGTCCCCTGCTTGTAGGGAGCCAAGGATCTCGGCGGAGAGAGCTGCCACTCGATTGAAGTCCAAGTGGAGGGATGTCAGTTGGGGCAGTCGACCCAAGGCACTGCCGGGCACTAACAGGATATTGTTGTCCTTAATAATGAGCGTCTGCAGGCTTTCCAGACCCTCCAAGGCATCGTCCTCGATCTGCAGGATGGCAATAGTCATTAGTTAGGCCTTAGATATCAAGGACTTATTGTTTACAAGCACATACCGTTCTTAGCGAGTTCAGGCTGAGGTCCAAATACTTCAGGGCACTCATCTCCCGGAAGGTTCCTGGCGTTATGGTAGTTATGGAATTGCGACTGATGTCTAGGGTTTCCAAAGATCTAATCACCTGCATATGGGTGTAGTCCAATTGCTAAGGAACACAGTGAGTTTAAGGTATTTCTTGGTTAACAATCTGATTAAGATATGAAACGGGTTTGTAAAAGACAACAACCAAGTAAGGCAAGTCTTATATTATTCTCAACACATACCTGTAACATATTGGAGGACAGATTCAGGTGCTTTAAGCCAGGAACCGCTGCCAGAGCCACCATTGGAAACTGGTTGAAAAAGTTCTCGGACAAATCCAGCTTCTGCAGGGAGCTCAGCTTTTCGAAGACATCGCTATTAAGGTTGCTGATGCGATTGCCGGCCAGCTTGATTTCCCGAATACGTTGGAGTCCCTTGAAGGCCTGACTGTCAATGCTTCGCAGGACATTGTGCCTCAGATCGATGATCTCCAGCTGGCGCTGGGCATTGAACGAGGCGGGAAGAAGAGTACCTATAGAAGTTTAAAACGTCGATCATTTTTATAGATTTTAACTACAAGAAAAGAAATGTACTGTCTTACCAATCTGGTTCTGTCGCAGCGACAGATGTCGCAGGGCACTGGGTCCATTCAGCGAATTGGTTGGCACTGCCGTCAAGCTGTTGCGATCGATGTAGAATTCCTTGAGGTCCATGCAGCCCTTGAGCAGGCCCTCCTCGATCAACTTGATCTTATTCCCAGACAAATCCAGGGTGCGCAGGTTCTTCAGTACATGCAGTTCGGCAGTGGAGAAGATGGGATTCAGATTGTCACCCAGCAAATTATTCGCCAGCCGCAGTTCGTTCAGCGAATCCTTTAGGCCATCAAAGGCCTTCTCCGGAATCCTTCGGATCAGATTGTTTGACAGATCCAGCTCTTCGATGGTCAACTTCAGCTGGCCAAAGGTCTGTGATTGAGTATATTTTAATTTAGACCAATTTTTACTATTTTCTCACAAAGTGTAAGCACTCACCTGTGCTGGCAGCACCTGTTGGCCGCTGTGCCGTTGCGTATACGCCACAATGGGCGCTCCATACGGCAGCTGCGGGGCGTCGCCGTGGAAGACGACGCGATCACAGTCCATGGCCACGGCGCCCAACTGGCCAGTTGCCGCAAACGGAACCACATTGCACCTGTAATTGTCGCCAGTCGGTGATTAGCAGCAAACAAAGGCAAATGAATCGGCATCGGCATCGGTGCTTTTCAGTTGTCAGCAATTTTGCGATATTAATATAATGGCCACCTGCAGCGGAAGTTGCTGTCTTGTGGCCAGCGTACACAAAAAAAGGAGCAAAGATCATGACCATACAAGCTAAACAATTTTATCCATTTTAATATTGATTTCTTGTATTCAATTTAAAGCTACAAAATGATTTGTAAGTGGGTTTACATTAAATATATTGGAAAATATAATGTTGAACTTAATAAATGTTGAATTTCTAAATTAATACTATAAAAAGGTAGCTTTAATAATAGAAATTATAGTCATCTAACTCATATTTATTCATATTAATTTGATATTCATTAAATCGCAATTATTTAAACATAAATAACCCTCAAAAAAGGTTAATATTCAGGTCTCAGTACTCACCTGCAGGGTAGACGCAGGGCGGGACTGAGCTCCGGACATGGACGCCAGGCCTGGGTCCGGTGTGTTAAGTGGGCGAGGCAGCCGATCAGGAGCAGCAATAGACGCCCCCCGTTTGGCAGCTGTTTCCACGCTACCATTTCGCTGCAATCGAAGAATGGCATTATTATTATGGCTGGCTTTCGACCAGATCCGATCCGGTGGAGATCGGTGAAACTCGTTCCGAGAAGAGATATCCGCCGTGTGGCGACGTATCGTATCGTATCGAATCGTAACGTATTTGGACATTTCCTCTTTGGAGCCCCATTCGCTTAGAACATTTAATTTGCATACCAATGTCGATGTCTCCCTCTATTTTGCTCCAAGCCACATATTTCTGGCCAACAACAATGGCCGAAATGGCCGCCAAGGTCCACATCGACACAACGTCGAAGGCTATAATCAAGCGGATTGACTAACAAAGAACAGCGAGTCTGAGTAATTTTGGTAATGCTGACATACTTAAGACACTCAATATGGGCTTCTATGGCGATTTTATTAACGCAAGGGTAGGCGAAACCTTGAAACCGAAAGTTTAATTGCTAATTACAATTGAAATTGCATTTTTTGTGAGTATTTTAGATGTAAAAAAACAATTGGGTTTTGCATTTTGGCAACCAAATTAAAAGTTGAAGATCATTTTTATTTTTAAGCCAAGCTACGGCATTCTTCAAAACGATATGGAAACAGTGAAGTCTCTGTAACTCTAAGTTTAGTCAGAATTAAGTCATAATTAATTATTTTTTCATTTGTAAAGATTTTTAATGAGGAAGCGTTAAGAGCAGTTTAAAGTCTGTAACTAAAAACCAAAATATATTTTTATATTTATTTGCAGCTTGATTAATGAACTTGAAACTGATATATAAAATCAGGTTCGGTCTACAACACAAATAATTCACTTTCCATACAGATTACAGCGAGTATCAATTATCAAAAATATAGAATTTGAAGAATAAGTTAAACTATAATATATTCCCTTGGATACAGAAATAAATACAATTTTGATAAAGTATTTCATGTGCAATTATCCAGTTTTGACTTTGGGAAGTTCGACTGTAGATATCCAATATAGAAAACGCCTTCGGCGGCGCTTGAACGGTTCGCTGGAGCCGTGATCTCTTCTGGTTCTCCTACTAAAAAATCTGGATTCTCGGTTCTCGGTCTTGGTTCTCACTCTCGCAGCATTAGCAGTACCGTTGCTCGAGCTGTTGGCCGTGTTCATTGGTTACTGTTTGCCTTTTAATGCGCACTGACACCAAAAGAAAAAATAAATAAATACAAATACTTTTACGTCTGGCCGTATTTCTATTTGCATTATTTTTGTTTTCGCGTTACTTGTGCTATTTACTCTGCGGTCCATGGGCAATCAAGAAAGGTATTTGGCCAGTTTTATTTGAAACTGCGCCCCCTGTTTGCTCATAGATGGCAGAGATACCAGCAAACAGACAAAACAAGCAAGTTAACGTATGTAAATTTATAATGTCCATAAAACGAACGCGCTGCTGGATTTCAAAATCTCCCCGAAAAACGCTCTTTTACTTTGGTCTTTTACTCATTGAAATGCATATGCGATATGCGATTCGATATCGAAGACAGCTTCAAGGTTGCATTGCCCCATGAAATGGTTTTGTACACAAGGAAAAATTAAATGCACTTTAACTGGGGGCATTTCTGTTCAGCTTAAAGAACCGAGTTCAAGCATCTTTAACTCTTTATCTGGCTTTATTATTTGTTGTTTTGTAAATAATATGTTAAAGTACTGTATTATCTTGCCTGGGATTTCTCTCTAAACATTATATAAATATTTAAACTGTAATCATTGCAACAGTTTTCTTTTTGGTAAAGAAAACCTGTAAGTTAGTTGGTTTTTTGTACAGTGCATGATGGGATTCGATCGGACGGGATCGGATCCACTTCTTGTTTCACAGATACAGCTACAGGTACACGGCTATAGATACAGATACAGACACTCGCGTTGCGTTGCGTGTAAACGATTTGATGGGAAATATGTTAATCACACATCTCGGTTTTTCTCTTCTCGTAACCTGTTTCATGACACCCGTATTTTGATTTATACTTTTGGCTTACATTTCGGTGTGTTTTTTGTGCTTTTTTTCCCCTTTTTTGGTTGTAAATTGCACTTATATCTTGTGGAGCCTTGGGAACCTCGACTCGCGGTCTTTTGTTTTGTGTCGCTGCGATTGCACAAGTCGAGTTTTGTTTACATTTGTGGCTTTTTGCCCACTTTTCTTTTGTTATACACAAAAAGAAAGCTCCCAGGCTGGGGCCAAGAATGTTTTCCCAGAGCGATGGAAAATGCTCTTTCCACGCACACAGGCACCCAAACAGACACACACACACGCACACACACACACGCGATCGCGCACCTCGGAAAAATGCAGACAAACAAGAAACCTCAGTAATTAAGCCGCAGCAAGTACAACCACAACACAGTGTCTGCGCATGCGCAGCAGCGGTAACAATTTCGCAGCGAACCGCCGGTTCGAGTCGGGTCCGAGTCAGGGCAGCGCGTTCCACTTCCACTCTTCCACTTCCACTTCCAGTTCCACTTCTACTTCCGCTAAGTCCGCTCCATCTGAGCGTCGCAACTCAACTGAAGCTGGCTCCAAGACGGGCCAAGTCAGAGTCGAGCTGCCTAGGCTTTAGGCCACCACCTCTCTCTGGAGTCCAGATCAGACGGGAGTTGCTCTGCAGGTGAAACTGGTTTGCCAAGATGCACAGCGAACAATTCGGAGCACTAATGTAGTTATTCGTTGATCTTTGGAGGTGGATAATGTTTTGATTCTCAATTTGTATTTACTTTTTTTACAAGAAAATATAAAACTTGAATGCCATTTACCTAACAAATTGGGGAAAGGATTTAAATTTTAAATCCGAAAATGATATCCCCAGATTTCCCCCAGCTTTCTCTCTCTGCATTGATCTAAAAGCCGAAGAGGTACTAAAAATTTGAGACCTGCCTTCTGAGATGCAGATGCTCTCTCTTCTCCAGAGCCCCAGCTTCGTGAATGGGTTTACATTGTCCGACTTTGTTTTCTTTTGTTGTTTGACGTTGTCTTTTCAGTTTGCCTTTTTTATTTTATTTTTATTTTTTTCTCCGGCGCTGGGTAAAAGTTTCGCTGGCTGTTCTTCGCAGAAAGTTGGGCCGTCTTCTTCTGTTTTCTTCTGGCCCTTGTGTCTACCTGTTTTTACTTCTTCGATCTGCGGTGCCGATTGGCAAGTGCGCCAATTCAAGCTAATGGGGTTAAGCCTTCAATAATGCCGCAACAAAGTGACAAGCAGCCAGAGTTACTTTCCTTGTCGCAAATTGTTTGGCGTGGCAACTAATTACCCGCACAATTGCCGGGGAAAGAGAGATGAATGACGGTTATGATCACGCACGTATCGTTGCCCGGGGGTTATTCACACCAGACCTAGCAGGTACAAGTACGAGTACGAGTGTGAGTACGACTACCAACTTCAAGTCCAAGTCCGAAGCCAAGTCCAAGTCCAAGTCCCAATCAAAGCGCGCAAGTATGTGGTTATAATTTTTATGTTTAGGCATGCATGTTAACATTAACATCGCAGTGGGCCGCAATTTCTTTTCTTTCTCGCCAGCCATATACTTTCCATTTTCATGAGCAAGTGCTCCACAAATGGCAGCCAAGATAAAGCACACACATAACATAATCATGAAAATTGAGCCTGAAACAAAGAGTGATACCTACACTTGGAATTAAATCGGATTCAGAATGAGAACCACAACAAGAAATTTAAAGTTTTTTAACAAGTTTAAATATATATCTTTCTTTTTGTTTTAGTTCTAGAACAAGAAAAATGCATTAATATTCTTATAGATATTATTTTTGCACATATTCGGA
>JAEIIH010032609.1:0-12888 GCA_018904745.1 Drosophila orosa
AAAAATTAAACAATTGAAACTATTTATAATACACAAAATGTATTAAATAATATAAATTTAATAATAAAATGTACATGGTTCAAGAAAAATCTATAGTATCGATGTTTTATCCGTAAAAACATAGAAAAAATTGATGGTGGAAAAAATCATTTTGTTGCCAGCTCTACAGCTGATCTTTTTAGTGGACCAAGCTGCCTTGACTATTTTAAATATTTCTTATAATAAGAGATGATATTTCGTTGACCTAAAAAAAAAAGAACGATCGATGTTTTATCCGCGAAAAAATAAATAAATCGATAGTGTGCCCAGCTTTGTTAAAGGCAAATTCTGAACCATTTTTAACATTATAACGGGCACACTGATTGAAACGCATGTTTACCTTTTTTTTTAAATTCAACTAAACTTTAAGTTTCTCCTTAATTCAACCCACCAAAATGTCCACAAATGCTACAATAGAGCTGGCCCTGGATCGGGTGGACTGGCGGGACCTGGCCGCCCATCCAGGCCACCTGCCACGCATTTACACGCCCGGCGAGGTGCTGATGCCGGAAGCAGGTTTCATGCGCGGCCATGGAACCTTTGTGGAGGACGAGGATATCAAGGCCTCGGTGGCCGGAGTGATTGAGAAGGTCAACAAGCTGATCTCAGTGCGTCCGCTCAAGAGTCGCTATGTGGGCGAAATCGGGGATGTGGTGGTGGCGCGCGTCATTGAAGTCCAACAGAAGCGATGGCGCGTGGACACAAATTCCCGGCTAGATTCGATGCTGCTGCTGTCTTCGGTGAATCTGCCAGGTGGTGAGCTGAGACGGAGATCTGCCGAGGACGAGCAGATGATGAGGCGGTACCTGGACGAAGGGGATCTTATTTCGGCGGAAGTGCAGGTATTTTCCTAGCTCTAAACTTTCCCTTGATCTCTGTTTTTAACTCTGTTTTTTCCCCACCAGAACATCTTCGAGGAGGGCACTCTCTCGCTCTACACGCGCAGCTTAAAGTATGGCAAACTGTCGCAGGGCATCCTGGTTAAAGTTTTCCCCGCCCTCGTCAAGCGCCGCAAGATGCATTTCCACAACCTGCCCTGCGGTGCCTCTGTAATCCTCGGAAACAATGGTTATATTTGGATAGCGCCCACCAAAGGCCAGGAGCAGGAGGGCGGCGAAGGTGGCTTTGCCCAAAACCTAAACGAGCATGTTCCCCGCAGCGAACGGGAAGTCATAGCCCGACTGAGAAACTCCATTCTGGCGCTGGCCAAGTGCAAACTGATGATCTACGACACCAGCATTCAGTATGCTTATGAGGAATCCCTGAAATACGAGGCCCACGAGCTGCTCCAGCAGAATGTCATCTATGACATTGGGGAACAGACGCAGGCGCGGTTAAGGGATGCCGACGAATAGTTATTGTTCAAAATTAAAGCCTTAATAAATTTATTTTTAAGCAAATTAATTTTGAAACTATCGATAATTTTCCACTCTCAAGTCTGGCAACTTCCTGCGCTTGCCCCTTGACTGTCCGGCAAGGCTGGCCAGAGGTTCGTGAAAAAAAAAGACGCCGAATCAGATTGTTTTCTTCTCTTCTCTTATTTCTAAACCAACCGCCCGCGTGTGTGTGTTATTGTAAATCTTAACTAATTACCCGTCTTATTGCAATTGCTAAGATGGCGCAAAGTGCAGCCGCTCGCGAGGCTTCGCTGCGCCTGAAGAAGGTCTGCCGCTTCTGCCTGTCGGAGCAGAAGCTGGCCTCCATTTTCGTGGAGAACACGCGCATCAAGACCAGCGCCAATCTGCCGCTGCAGATAATGGCCATAACGGCGATCGAGGTGTGTATATAAATAATATGTAATATATAATCTAACTTGGGCTAAAACTCAAATAAACCAGCCGCTGCCCGAGCATAACTTGGCTAAGTCATGCCTCCTCTCAGGTTTTTGAACCCACTGTTGACGTTGGCGTCTCGGCTAAGTGTATCTCGGCCATGTTTTCCTTTTTCCAAAGGGAAATCCCCCATTCGTGTTCTTGGCGATTAGTCGGTTATTCCGGTGGACTGTCCCCCCATAGGAAAATGTGTGAAAAACCCATTTCAATCAGTCGCCGTGACAACTGTACCACAGACACTCACACACACACGCGCACATCTGTCAAGTCAGCTGTTTGGGGCTGACCTTTCATCAGCTGTTGATTTTTTTCTTCTACTGTTTTTGGCGGGAAAAAAACGTAAATAAATATTGTAATTATCAAAAAAAAAATCATTTAAATTAAACGTGGGGACAAACATAATTTGTATTGCATTTTTTACCCGCTAAAAACGACTCTTCACTCAATTTTCTAACTTTATATAGTTTAAAAACTCTACATTTTCTTTAAAAACAAATAAAAACTCCTTTAAACTTCTTAATATTTCACTTTTATTTTTTTCGAGTTAAAAAACTCGAAATTAACATTAAAAATCCTTTAAAACTTGTTCATTTTTCACTTTTATTCGTTTTCATATTAAATATAAATTTATTATTCGCTAAAAAGGACTCTTCACTCAATTTACCCTTTTTCTTGAGTTAAAAAACTCAAAATTTACATTAAAAACTATTAAGAACCCTTTAAATTATCTTAATATTTCACTTTTATTCGTTTTCATATCAAATATATGTAAATTTTTCGCTAAAAATGACTTTTCACTGAATTTTCTATCTTTATTTAGTTAAAAAACTTGATATGAACATTAAAAACTATAAATAACCCCTTCAAACTTCTTAATATTTCACTTTTTTTCGTTGTCATATCAAACTACATATATTTTTCGACTCTTCACTCGATTGACCTTATTTTTCGAGTTAAAAACTCGAAATGAACATTAAAAACCCTTTAAAACTTATTCATATTTCACTTTTATTCGTTTTCATATCAAATATATATAATATATGCTTGTTTTTGTCTGTATAAAACTCCATTATATCTCTTAACTCTACAATTTGTGGGTTTGCCTATCGGCAAGTGTTTCTTATAATTAGGGCAAGTCGTACATTTAAGTGGATAAGCGAATTTCGTCAACGATAAGGCCTGAATTGTGGGATGTTCGGGGGAATGAATAAATGAAGAAATGGAAGAAAAGTTGGTAATGAAGCTTGGCATATCCTTGGGGGATAATTGCAAGCGTTTAAAAACTAAACTTGAAGTGAATTGGAATCCAAATGATGATTGCGTGGGGAGGGCATTGAGGTAGAACCAAGAGAGAGATCATCCATTTAGCCAGCCTTATTGCCATTGGGCTTGTCACTGAAGCGCAGTATACGCGTCAGCATGGAGGTGAGGCATGGTATTTGCTTCTGGCGATCCATCATCGGGGTGGCGGGCACGTTCGACTCAAAGTCTATGGCCACACGCTGATTGACGAATGTGAGCAGGGTGAGCAAGTCGTACTTTTTGCCATTGGTATTAAGCTCTTGGATCAGTGACTGCATGTACCAGGAGCCGTTGTTGATGTTGCGCCACGAGTAGTAGCCTGTAAATTAAACGAAAAAGGGTAAAGAAAACCTCTCTACAAGTTCCCTTTATTTGTTTACTCACCCGGAATCGTGGAGTAGGAGAACAGAAAGTCAGCGTGTATGGGTATTTTGTAGCTCATGGAGGACTCGCCATCCGTTTCAGTCACACACTTCTCCAGCCTCATGCCACCGTCCAAGCGATCGCCCTGACAGGCCTGAATAAAGAACAGCTTCGGCTTGCCCGCCAGCGTGGGACAAAAGGCGGCGGTGAAGTAGTGCCAGATATTATCCAGCTTGTACTGCACATCCTTGGCATACAGATAGCCATGTTCCCCATGCGACAATATGGCCACAGCCAGGCAATCATTATCCGTGTGATCCTGCACGGCAGCCTTCTCAATCTGCTTGAGAATATCCCTCAACTTGCAGTCCTTGTGCACGGCCACCTTGAAGCCCAAACCCTCGAAGGTCTTGCTCAGCTCCTGGGCATCCACATTTGTGCCGGTGCGTTCCTTCAGCGAGGGTATGTCGAAAAATTCGTGATTGAATATTAAAGCCAGTCCGCGATTCTTGTGATTCATGTTGTACTCGCTGGCATAACGCTCCACGGGCATTCGGGCCACAAACTTGTTGGCCGGCATGGCGGCGGCGGCACTGCGGGAAGAAGATCAGAACAGAAGGGTTAATAGAATGTCATATATAAGCAATTTGATAAGATAAGGCCATTGGCCAAAATTAGCCATGATTAATGGTCGTTTTTGTGGGCTTTTGCATAAGCGAAATCAAACAAAAGAATAGTTTTTACGATAAGAAAACGTTTACAGGGCGCTTTTTCGATTGCAACAATTCAATTAATTCTATTATAGATTGTTACCTGTTCTCTCTATGACTAAGGTAGGCTTTAAGAGCTCAAGAGGGTTTTTGTGAACAATCTATAAGAACTTGATAGGTTTTGGAGAGTTGATAGTCATAATTGCTGTGATTTTAAAGGGTTTTTGAGTTAAAGGAACCTCTAAAACTTGGGATAGAACTTTGGTTTCATCAAAGGAATTATGGGAACCTCTTTAAAATGTATTCTTAAAGGGGTTTTTAGATAAAAGAACCTCTAAACTTGGGTTTTATCAAAGGAATCATTGGAACCTCTTAAAATTGCATTCTTATAGATATATTGTAGTTAAAAGTATCCGGAAATGCGACCTTATTATAATCTTTGCTATTTTAAATAACTTTGGTTATTATAGAGAAGTTATTTATCATAACTGGTGATTTTAAATGGTTTTTTAGTTATAAGAACCTGTTAATTTAAGATAGAACTTGGTTTATATAAAATGAATCATTGGGACCTCTTTAAATTGCATTCTTGTAGATATATTCTACTTAAAAAAACCAAAAAATGCGACCTTATTATGTTCTTTCATATTTTAAATATTTTTGGTTATTATAGAGAAGTTCTTTATCATAACTGGTGATTTTAAAGGGTTTTTTAGTTAAAGGAACCTCTAAACTTAGGATAGAACTTGGGTTTTATCAAAGGAATCATTGTGACCTCTTTAAATTGCATTCTTGTAGATATATTTTATTATAAAAGTATCCGCAAATGCGACCTTATTATATTCTTTGATATTTTAAATACCATTTGTTACTATAGAGAACTTTTTTGATAAGAAAGTGGGTTGTAAATGCTCTCAAAGCAGTAAATACAATTATTTCTTTATACATATATACCCCAAACTAGATAGTGTTTTCTGTGTTAAATATTAATTTACCACAGGAAATTAGCAAAACTATGCCATTTATCGAGAGTGATTAGATTCCATTTGATGATCAATAAATGATCGAAAAGTAGGAAATAATTCGGTGCTGCTGATAAGATAATTCTTTTTGGACAGCAAAACCATAGCTCGATAAGAAACATCAGTGTTCTGACCAAAAAAGAAATGGACTTTCCCGAAATAACTCTTTTAAATGCGTAGAAACTGGATTTTTCCATCAAAACTCCTTTTCCAGCCTGGAAACAAAAACAACAACACTGATAACAAGGGCAGACAGGCACCCACACATACACACGCAAAGAGAGAGAAAGAGAGCCGGAGAGAGCGTGCTGCACATGTACACTTACCTCGCTGCAGTTGCACCACCACCAACACCAGTAACAACCAGCGGCTCCGCCGTACAGCCCTTGGCATCGATACTATCAGCTATGATGCCGCTGCTCCGATTTCCCGCTCCGTTCGAGCTGAGAACATTGTAGTTTCTGGTTATACACTCGTCCGTCATTTTGCCGCCGCCAACGAGGGGTCTCCGTCTCCTCTTCTCTTGTTGCCTTCTTCTCTCTCTCCGCTTGTTTTGATTGTTTTGTATTTCTCCTTGTGCGTTGCGCCTTTTGTTCGGCTCTGCCTTCTTTTCAGCCTCTTCTTGTGTTTCTCCTTCTCCTTTAGTTGTTGCGCCCTTTTTGCATTTGTTTGTGGTTGGGGGGGTTTTTGTTCTTTCACGAATTAGTTGGGTTAAACTTAAACAGCACAGCTGTTTTTTGTCAGCTTTTGTTAAACTGAGAAATGTTTAAATGTCCTTTTATGGCGCCGCCGTGTTTAATCAATCAAATTAACGGAGGTTAAGCGTGCTCACGAAAACAAACTGCATCTGTAGTGGTGTGTATGCACTTGCCGCCAAGCGATATTGGTCAGTGTGCCTGGCCAGGTTTTTTGTTTATGATGCTAAATTTGGTCGGGAAAAGTGTGTATTTTTCTCTGCATATTAGCTGGTCACACTAGCTTAGAAGAGGAACGTAATCAAACTACGTGAAGTGATTCAAAAATATCCTGTAACGTAATTAAACGTAACGGAAAAAATTCAACAAAAGAAGAATATTTCCTCTATAAGTTTATTAAAATGAAATGTATTCTTTTCATCTGTAGGTCTACGATGGCGACGGAATGCCTGGTTATATCTGCCTGGACTGCCGCCTCCTCTTTGAGCACTGCTACCGCTTCAAGCAGATGTGCAAGCGGGCCGAGACGCTCATCCGCCAATATCCCTTGACTGGGAGCTGGCCTGCTCCGCTGGAGAAACCCCGTGCACCCATGGTGGCCAATCAGGCTGCTGCACCCAAGAAGGTGACCACCACCGCCGCTGTGGCGGTTAGTCCACCCGAAAGCAAGCCCAAAAAGCTGCTCAACACCCTGGCCAAGTCGAACAAGGCCATCATCGAGGATGTCCAGGTGCTGGAGACAAGTTTGGTAAACAAAAGTGGCGCCGCTGGACGCAAGGCCCAGGCCTATGAGCTGAAAGTGGAGAACAATCAAGACCTGACAATGGACGATGTGCACAGCATGCTGGAGGACATGGCCAATGAGCTGAAGGACGAACTAGAAGAGCCACAGCCGGCGGCGGCGAAGAATTCCACCAGCAAGCCCAAGGTGCTGAACAAGTCTTCGATTCGCATTCTAAACAAGGGTCCCTCTGCTCCCGTGGAGCCTCGCATAGCCACTCCTCAGGTTCAGCGCGATGAGAGTGGCAATGTGGCTGTTGTTACAGAGATTCTAGAGCCCGGCAAGATCCTGTCGCCGGATGAATTGATCAAGAATGCTGAAAAGGTGGCCACCAATGTGTTTCCTTGCCCGGACTGCGATCGATCCTTTCCGCTGGAGCAGCTGCTCGAGATTCATATGGTTAATCATACGCGCAAGCGCAGCTTCAAGTGTCCGGACTGTGAGCGCAGTTTCTTTAGCAAATACGATCTGCAGAAGCACACCTTTGTGCACACTGGCGAGCGGCCATTCCAGTGCACTGTGTGCTCCAAGGCCTTCACTCGCAAGGCCCTGCTGCATCGCCACGAACGCACGCACACGGATATACCCAAGTTTATATGCGTTTTCTGTGAGAAGCCGTTTATTTCGCGTCAGGAAATGGAGACGCATGCCGAGCGGCACACCAAGAAAAGGCCTTTCCAGTGCGGCGTCTGCAGCAAGTCGTTTGCCTTTAAGCAGGGTTTAGAGCGGCATGAGGTGAGTTTAGCAAGTAAATTAAAGACTTTTATGAAGCTGAAACACCTTGTTTATCTTCCAGGTTATCCACCAGACAAATCTACCCTTTCCCTGCCAGCACTGCAACCGCTCTTTCCCCACTTCCAGCAAGTTGGCTCGCCATTTGGTTGCTCATGCCGGCAAGCGTGCTTATCCCTGCAAATACTGCTCTAAATCGTACATTCTGTCGCATCATCTGTCGCGGCATCTGCGCATGCATAAGCAGAGTGCCGCGGAAGCCTCGTTTGTATGCAGCGAATGCAAGGACACCTTTACCACGTATGACCAGCTGCTAGAGCACTCGCTCAGTCATGCCCAGGATACTTTAAAGTGTCCTTTGTGCCGCGAGAATATCGACTTTGCCGACGAAGTGGAGGCTCACATGACGCAGCACAAGAACGAGCGTTTCGCCTGCGAATTCTGCGATCACATCTTCTTGAGCGAAGAGCGTCTGCGTGCGCACATTGAGGATGATCATGTGGTGGACATGATGCCCTATCAGAGCGATGAAGTTGAGGGAATTGGCGATGGAATCGATGGAGATATGGAAGAAGGTCTCGATGAGCAGTTTGATGATGTGCAAATAAAGCCAGAGGATGAAGAGTTCATCACAGAGTACCTGGAAGATGATACGCTGGATGATGATCATCTGGACGATAGCGATGGTTCCTCCTTTGAACCGCCCCCATCGGCCAAGCAGCGGAAAATCGTAAAGGAAACTGCACAAGTAAAGCGACAGACGCGCAGTCAGGACAAGTCGGCGGGGACTATTTCGAAGATATCACCAAAGGCAGTGAATACCAAAAAGGAGGCCAAGTCACCGCCCACCAAGCCAGGACGCTTTCTGACTATTGCAGGAAAGATTACCAACAAAAAGTCGCCTAAATAAGTTGAGAAGAGATTATAGCAACCCATGTTTTCATTTACATATTAAAGGAAGTTTATGTACTCCAAAGTTTAAGGGTTTTCTGGGGGGAAAATGGGTTAAACTGTTCTATAATTTATAGATTTCTTTAGTCAGAAACTAAGGGAACCATCTTGAGTCTTTAGAGTCTTCAAAATGAGGATAACTATTCCATAATTTATAGATTTCTTAAACCACAAACTTAGGGAACCTCTTGAGAGCAGGGAGTACCTCTAAAGTCTCTACTTACACCTGATTTCGATCTTTATTCAAGCGCCAACTGTAGGAGTCTCTTTCTGTGGTTGTGTTTCTGTGTATTTCCGCCTAAAGTTTTGTTTACAATAACGATTACATACAGGAGTCCCGGCTGGGTCTGCCTTTACCAATCAACTTCTTCCCCCAATGGAATCTGCGGCCATCCATCCATCTAGTGCTCATAGCCATCGGGCAGGGGGTTGACATGGGGGTTGTGGAACAGGCTCTTGTTGCCCTCGCCCCAGGGGAAACGCTTCTCACGGCGACGCAGATACTCGTACTTGACAAACTCCTGGCGGGGATGATCGTGCTCCTCCTGGTGCTTCAGGTAGGCATTCAGCATGCACAGACCGACGGCGGGCACGGCCACGAAGAAGGACAGGCGCTTCCACACCTTGTAGCCACCTGCAAGGACAACGAAACATAAGCAAACTAGTGCCAGAGGATTCTTGCCCAACAGCCCCACAAATTACATAACCTTAACCTTACAAAATCCGGGCTATAGAAGCGTTGGGGCTCCAGAAAGGACACTTACCGGAATGCTCGCCGGCAGTGGCGGCGGTGCCGGACATATTCCTGGCGGCAGTAGCGCCAAATTGGCGACGAATTGCGTGATTTAGGATAGCAGACATATTTTCAGTCGATTCCAAAGCCCCGAATGAAAATTAAGTATTTTGACAGTTCAATAGAGGTGGGCCAGCCAAGCGATAGGGTGTTAATGGTTCACCGATTAATATCGTGACTTTTTACGGTGACTTTGGGAACGGAATAATAAATAAAACTTAATAAATGTGTCAACAATATATATTTAAAGATCAAAACTAGCTCCCAATTACCTAAATGATGTAGTAATCCGATTTACACAAATTTAAAACCGAAATTTTAAAATAATACACATACAAATACACCGATTAATATTGTGATAATAAGGTGACTTTTGGAAAAACTTAAAACTTAATAAAATATATATCAACAATAGATATAAGCAGAAAGATACAAAACTAACTAGCTAGCCCGAAGCAGCTATATGATATAGTAATCAGATTTTCATAAAATAAAAACCGTAATTTCAAAAGAATAAAAATTTTCATATTTCACTGCAGATGAAAATATGTTGATAAAAAAAAAAAAGATTATTTAATTTAATTTTAATCGTTGTTTTTAATTATCCCACATCAGCTTATGAAAGAGTAATCCGATTTGGATATATATAAAACCCCAATTTCGAAATAATAACAATTTTCATATTGCACTGCAGATGAAAATATGTTGAAAAAAGACAAAAAAAATTTTGTATTTAATTTTAATACTTGTTTTTGTTAATTTCCCACGGCAGCTATATGATATAGCTGTACGATATTCGTTGAATTAAAAAGTAAATTGTAAAATAATAAAAAAAAGGGGCAGTGTCCCGGAGTAAATTAAACTATGTTGAAAAGCGGAAAATATTGTTCCTAAAATAGAATATTAATGGAAAGAGTATAATAATGAAATAAACGGGTGTCAACAAAATAAAATGTAAGTGACATTAAAGGTTTACTTTATTTACTTAATTTTTCTTAGGAATATTTTAAAGGAATATTGTTCCAAGCGATATCTTAAGTCACTGTTCCCAGAAGCCACCCACCTCTAGCAACAATCGCCTCACGCGACCACCGCCACCGATAGGGCAGTGCGAAATATCCTATCGAGACTTGGAGTCGGCTACCAATCGTCCAACGACAACAACAACGTGTCGCGTAATTATTTTCCCCTCTTGTTGATAAATAAAACGGAATAAATCCAATTGTAAATACACTCTGGCGTGGAAGAAGCACCAGCAGACCCAAGGCAACTATCAGCAAGGAACGGGAGAATCGTAGAGGACAGTGAGGCGCGTTGTTAATTAGACGAAACCAGCAGCAGCAGCAGCAATCGAAGTACAAAGCAAAAACCATCAATCCCCCGGAAAAAAACCGCTCTTTATCCATTAAGTGCAAAGTTTGCAGCATTCTCACTAGACAATACGACCAAGTATTACGGCGGAAGAGGAATACACAAGGATTCTACAGGAACAGCAATATATAATTAGCAACGGAGACGGAGACTCTCGCTACAATGGCTGCCAACAACTTGCGACAGATTCCGCTCACCTGCAGCGGACATACGCGACCCGTGGTCCATCTGGACTTCAGCGACATCGTCGACAGCGGTTACTTTCTCATCTCGGCGTGTAAAGGTAAAAGTCGCGCAAAAAAAATCTCATGCAATTTGGCGTCCTTGCCGAGCTATAAATAGTCATTGTCCGCCGCCGCACAGTGGTTGTGGGGCGGTAAATTCGAGGCAAAAACTTATTATTCCCGGTGTATATACTTTTTTAGGAGATTTGTAAGGTTTCTTGGTTTTTTGAACATATAAGTTTATATAGTAGGTCTCTTTCTTGAGTTTAACTTTAAATTAAACAGTTTTCAAAGGTATATTTAAAGTTTTTGGGGTTTTTTAAGTAATATTTTGATAAATATGAATTGTGTTTTAAAGATCCTAAAGATTATTGTTAGTTTTTCAGAGCCCTAACAAGTAATTTGTTGGTTTCGGTTGCCTAGCAACAATTTCCTATTATAAAATGCTCTAAAAATGCTTCCACTCTCTTAAAATTCTAAAGTTTGAGTCTTAAAATTGTAAGAATATGTTCTAAAAATGCCTTTCTTAAAAACACTTAGTAAATTTACACAGGAAGTCTATTTCTTGAGTTTAACCTTAAATAAAATAGTTGTCAAAGGAACATTTAAATTTTGCTAGCGATTTTTAAGTATTAATTGGATATATAAATACTTTTAAAATAAATAATATTGTATTTTAAAGATCATAAATGCATAAATCTTTAATAATAGAATATAATCATAAAAACATTTTCTTTAAAGCTTTCTAATGCTTATCTTACAAATATTATAACTATGTTTACTAGAATGTTCAAATAATATGCCATTTGACTTAATATAATATTAAATGTAGGCTTTTTGATAGCATGTTCCTAAAATCTGTAGACTTTTGATCTATATACTAAAAAAACTAGATACTTGGTCGATAAAACTGTGTGCGATAAAGGGGTTTCAATGTTTCATTTTATTTTTTTATAAGTATAGCTTAAAAAATCATTCTTTCCTCAGAAATAATCTTAAAAATGTGTAGAAATTAGCTCCGATGCCAATATTCTGTCTCATAATTTGTTGTTTTTAATAGCCTTTTTTTTTTTTTTTTTTTTTTTTTNTTCAAAAAATGCTGCATCAGCGATTGGCAAAAACATAAACATATGTACTATATGGCGAACAACAAACACGATTTAGCTCCGTCTAGCCTGCGCGCATTACCTTGACCCAAATGCAAAGTCATTCATTGCGAGCGAAACCTGTTTGCTGCGCGAACCCTTTTCCCGCCACTCGCATGCTACAAATTTCGCATCGCGTTCTTTGCCTTGAGGTGTCAGCTAGTCGATGCGATTGCTGTTGCTATTGCCATTAAATATACTCGATATGCTTTGTGTGCTTTTGCATTTGTTGCTTTCGCTAAATGTTGCATTTATGCGGAAAGAGCGTTCGCGTTGCCATTGCAAGTTCAAGTTAAATTCGTTATCGCCTTTTTTAACGTTACTGGCTTCCCCTTGTTGAGCAACTTTTTTGAAACTTTGCACGTTGTTTGTGCTCGTTTCCAGGAAGCACCTTGAAACTTCTATATTTATATGCTGTAAATATGCAGGCAGGCAGCTGCTGTCGGGAGAGGAAAGTCACCTCTGGGGAGGAGAGTGTCTCTGTCTGGTCGGGGAATACGCTTTCATTTGATCTTCAAGAGGGTTGATTTTATATTTATTGAGATTTTTTGAGATTATTTCCTTTGCTGTTGAACTAACAACCCTATTCCTTGGAGAGTAGGCTGATTTTTTTTATTTAAGAAGAGCTTTTAGGGCAAGAGCTTGTCATTTGCTGTTATATTGGTCTTTGATCTTACTTTACTTCATAAAAGAACCCTTAAATAACCCCCATATCATAGAATTAACGTACTTACTTTACTTCTTAAAAGAATCCTTCAATAACACTAACATCCTGCTATAAATTATAAAACAACCCTTTAATAATCTCAAAATCCTGCCATAAACGTACTTACTTTATTTCATTAAAATAAAACCCTTAAAGAACCCCCATATCATGAAATAAACTTACTTATTTACTTTACTTCTTAAAAGAATCCCTTAATAACCC
>JAEIIH010032610.1:0-22616 GCA_018904745.1 Drosophila orosa
GATACGTTTGCTTTCTAAAATTTTCAATATAAAAGAAATAAACCCCTTAGCACTCAGTTTACTAAAATCATTGCCTAATTTTTAGCTGCTCCAAAGAGTGAGAATTCCAGAGACAAACCAACTTTATATTGAAAATTAATCAAGTAATGATTACTCATGATTCACTTAAATAAACATTAAAGCAAAATGCTGGCGATAATCATTGGCAATTAATCAGTTTAACGATGGCCAACTCGAATACATTTTGTTAAGTGTCTCCGGCTGTGCCCTCCTTCGTCCTGGCGGCAATGGCGTCCCCGACCGCATAATTTGCGGCAATGCCCGGAGGAAATGTCGCCGCTAAAGTTGCGGCTGTGTTGCTCCAAAGTTTCCTATCCCCGAGCCGCACAACACACACCAGCACACACCAGCACACGCACACACAGGCATACTTATAAACTTGCCTTCAGAGTCGTTCGGCATAAAAATTTATCATCTTTTCAGCCGGGCCGGGGATTGCCGGGGAGTTGCCTCTGGAAATTAACTTAAAGGCCTTTAAAGCAGTGCGCTTTTAATGTTGTTAAGTCAAAGTTGATTTTCTCGGCTTAACCCGATTTTCCTTTGTCCCCCATTTGGCAGCGAGGAACGAACAGTGCTAACCACATCAATGGACGTCATCGCAGTGGAGTGGCTTTCCCCTTAATCGCAGTCAACAGCATATTGAATTTATAAATCCGCACGAAATGGCGCAAATTTGTTTTGCTCTGACAAATCTATTCGCAGCCCTTGATGAAGTCACAAAAACCGTATTTTTTTATTGACACATCAGCGTAAACAAATTAACTTTAACGCCCTGCAGTTGCGACCATTCAACAGACATCAGGAAAAAATACAAAAAAAAAAACGGAAAACCAGGAAGAATCCTGACAGCTGTGGGAAAATGAACTGGAGCGAATCCAACAGAGGACCAAGTTCATTTTAAGGCCACAAACCGAGGAAATTATGCTCTTAATTTACATAAGTATTGTAAAACATCATATTAGCTTTCTATGGCCTCTCTCTTATATCCTTTTATTAATCCCTAATAACTTACTTTGATTTAACGATTTTAAAATAGCTTTAGAACTGATGTAAAATGTAATTAAAAACTTTGAATCATAAGTGACTAGCTCCTTAATTTATTAGTTTTAAATTTGTAGTGTTAGGAAAACAGTTTTCATAATACATTTTTAGGAATTTTAAGGTTACAAGATTAATTTGAAATTAAATTGATTAATTTAAATAATTATTTAAGCATACCAAAAGTACCCTTGATAAGGGCATTCCTGAAAGGCCATAAATAAACCTTCATAAACTTAAATTAATTGAAAATACAAATATTTGTTAATGGCTGAAAGAGCTTAAGCTGCCTTTCCGCTGGGCTTAAATGAATTAATTTATATTATCAAGAACTAGAAGCGATTCTTTAAACTCCACACAAATGATCTTTAAAAAAACCATTAGCAAGAGGCCTGTAAACCCAGAATGGATCAGTGCAGCTTCCAAATGTTATATTTATATATATTTCCACGGCGAAATTAAAGTTATGGCGGCAATGCATTTACAGATGCCAGACGCGTATTGATAAAAAACATGAAATTGTCAGGCGGCAGGAAAAGTGTCCGAAACGAAATGAAAGCACAAGCAATAAGGGAAATCGTAAATGCTGGAAAAATGTCCGGTGGCTTTTGCATTCGGGCCATTTCCCTGCGGCTGTTGCCGGGGCCCAGTGGCAACATGGCCCAGAGGTGATGATGGGGGTTTCGCTGGTGCTGCTCCTGCTCCTGGTGCTCCTGGTGCACTGTTGACAGAACACAATACACCGTTTGCTCTTTCCTTTTTGGTGTTATTTTTTTTTCATTTTTGACAAACATTTTTTTACAACTGCAATCAGAAGTGTCGAAAATGGCCGAAAGCGATTCGCGCTTAAAACAATTAAATTGTTTTCGGTTTGAGCTGAGCAAAGGCAAATGCAAATGCCAATGCAAATATAACTGCCAACAGCAGCAACCGAATAATGGCCGCATTTAAGTGGGCTTAAAGCTTAAAGGCAGTTAAGCATCGCTGCATAAATCAGTCAAGAGTTAATCCCTTAAGAAGCCGGGAAATTCAAATAGGAAGCTCGGTTTCACTGCCAAGTGCAGCGGCCTAAACGCTCTGAACCGACTGTGTAATTATGCCGGCCCAAACTGCAGTCTTTTGTTGCTATTTTTTGCTGCCAATTTATGGACACAACGCCTCCTCTGGTTGCACCTCCCAAATGTCTGGGAACACCATTCGTTTGGCTTTGGAGTTTTCAGCCAAAAAAAAAATCTCCAGCTTTTTTGTATTATTTCTTTTTTCGTCAGCTGCAATTTGCAAGTGGCAAACAGTTGTTACCAATTTTTTTGGCTCGCTACTTCTCGTTTTTTGTTTGTGTCTGGTTTGCTTGCAGCACACGTAATTAAAAATTCATCATACGCCACGTTGACTGCCACCAAACACGAGCAAAAAAGGAATGAAGAGCAAACAGGAGATAAAGCGGCAGGGAGCGGGCGTGTGGCAGGAGCTAAATGAACTTCAAACTTTTTACATCGCAACTAATTGGAAAACAATTAAGGTTTACCAACTTTCAAAGGCTTGGCAGACACAAATGAAAACGGAATCAAGTTCGCCTTGAGCCTCCCCCTAAATTGAGCCGCTAAATGGACCTGGCCAGAAGTTTATATTACAATATTTATAATCAAAATCCGCAACTCTCCGGCGCGTTTTTACTCCACTTTCCGGCTACTTTTTCCTCTTGTCTTGTGTAAAACTTTCCCTTTTTTAGCCAAGCAAACAAAACTATGCTAGCCAGAAATTTGTTTTGGGATCTAGCAGGGATCTGGGTATCCTGGAAACACGAAACGAGACTGGAGACTGAGACAGAGCGCGGTCAGGTAATTGAAAAACTTTGAACTTCAGCTTTGGCTGGCTTAGCAGGCCCAAAGTTTTCGATTTCGAACTTTTGCTTGTTACTCAAAATGCGCCAAAAAGCAGGACAACACTCGTTGCTTAATCAATTGGCAATTGCGATTTAACTGGGAGCACTGGCCACTCACCTCGAACCCCGAACTAGGCCAGCGTGTTCAATGCGCATCAATTGGCTTTGTCGCAGCTCCAGTTTCAGGCTCCAGTTTCCAGTTCCAGTCGCAGTCCCAGTCCCAGCTTCGGCTATGGCGGCTTCCGGTTTGCGTGTGCGTGCTGCCAAAAAGCGGAAATGCACAAATCATGGACCGTGCGCCATTGTTGCTGCCGCAGTCAAAACGGAAATACGAGCGAAACATATGGGAGGATATATGCATGGGGGCGTGTGACAGCGAAAAGCGAGCAAAAATATATATGGCCATGGACCGCCATACGCTGCTGCACCACTGGAATAATTAATTTGCAAGGGATAACTCGGGCGAAGACGATGACCAGCATGAGGGTTGTATCAACAAGCAATACGCGTTCCCCTGTGGCCAAACTTTTGTGGAAAGGCGCTAAAACTGGCTGAAGAGGATGCACTGGGAAATTGAAGAAGAGTTTTTCAAGAATTTGTTACTTAACAAAATTTCTACAGGGTATATAAAATGTTTAAGTAAATTTTTAGCTAAACAAAGAAGAATCTAAGCTATCAAGTGACATAAATCCCTCTATTGAGTTAAATTTCCTTGGAAAATCTTGTGGTCTTATGATTCAAGTGCTGTTTTTCCTCAGTATGGAGAAGATTGAACGTCAAGTCAAACTAGGAGAAAAAAAAAAAACTATGGCAGGCAAACAGAAAGCGCAGCCAAAGTGAAATCCACTACTGACACACATGCAAACGAATGTCTGTTTGCCTGGCGTAGCGAGCTGGCTAAAGGATGCTGGAAGGCTGGGATGATGGGATGCTGGATCGGGGGAATATGTTTACACATGTTATGGCCAGAATGGCTTCAGTTTCCAGCACCAGCACCAGCACCAGCACCAGTGGCTGTCAGCAACTCTTGGGCACGTTCGCGCTGCAATTGAAACTTAAACTTTTTCCGCAAAATGCAAAATTGTTGCAACAATAACAAATGGCGGCGGGGGCTAAGAAAATAAATAAAGAGTGCGGAATCATGCCACAGCACAATGCAAGTTGCAACAAAAGTTTTTTTTCGGTGAACAAATGCATGAATGTATGGGATTTTTGTGGAACTTTTCTGAACGGAAGCGGAAGCGCGTGTAGCGCCATTGCAATGGCCGGGACCGGCATTGTTTGCCAATATTTGACTCCAAATAAAAAGTGTGCGAGTAAAGTACACAGGGAATTAATATGTGTATTACTGGTTACTAAGATAATTTAGGTTAATATTCAATTAGTTTATTGAAAGCTAGGAAATGCTGCTTTGAATCAAAGAAGCAAAACCTAAAGTTGAGATAAGCCAGACCTACTATTAGGGCTATAATTCTCCACAAGTCTATCGCTCAGCCACAAATACTCATAAAAAAGGAAAAGAGCCTTTCCTTTCCTAAAAATTTAATAAATCCATATATTTCCTTAAAGTGTAAGAATAAAACAATCATGAGTCGCGAATTCTGTTCCAATTTTTTCCATCGACGCCACTCAGTGTGAACACACAGAGGTGGGGCAGGAACCACCGAATGAACCTCCCCTTCCCCAATCCCAATCGAGCCTTGGGGGCCGGCAGAGAGCACTTCCCGCCGGGATATTGGCTGTCTCTGAATAGGTGCGAGGACAATCGACCTCCGACGTGGCCTAAATGCAATTCAATAGTTAACTCTCTGCCCCATTGTGGCAACCTCGAACAATGCAGATTTATGCGCTTATCTATGCGGCTCCTCGGCGTTGGTTCAACGACATTGTAGATGAATATAGAAAGCTATGTATGGCACAGGAGGGGAAGGAGTTGTGGACTTCACGAAAAACATAATTAAAGTGCCAGCAAAAGATGGCCGCCAGCCAATTAACCGCACTGCCAGCTCCGCGCCGGTCCGCTCCAAAAGTTTGGACAACAATGGCGCTGGAGCAGGAGCAGGAGCAGGAGCTGAAGCCAGAAGCCAATGGCAATCATAAAGTCAGTTGGAGCACGGAAATTGCAAGCTGCGGTTAAAAAGGTGGCACGCTCTGGCCATAACTCAGCACCCCCGGCTCCACTCCACTCCCGATCCCTCCCGGTCACGTGGCTTTGGCCATAGCTGTCTTGGCCCAAAACTATACAGCTAAACGGAAATTGCAAACTGCGGCTCCTTGTGCTCGCTCCCTGCATCCCGCTCCCGTTCCCATTCCCGTTCCCGTTTCCAGCTAAGCATTTATATTTATTTCTCATTTTACAAGCACCTTGGGAGGACTTGCGCCAGTGAAAAGCTTCTTTTTGTAATTATACATATTTAATGCACTCTCATTCCCATACGGATGTAGTTTTTTGTCTCGCAGCCACTCTCTATTGGCGCTGGCTGAGGTTCAGGTGGTGGCTATTATCCTGGCTGATCTCCACCTCGAGGTGCTGGGGCAGTTCCACCGGCTGCTGGACAGCCATGTCGAACTCAAGATGCTGGGGCTTCGGCTCCACGGGCTTGGATCCCAGGGAAACCAGGTGTCCTTGGGCAGAGTCATCCTGGTGCTGCTTGATCTCAAACTCGACGTGCTGAGGCCTCTGCTGTTCGGGGCGCTGCTGCTTGATCTCAACCTCAACCGCATGATGAGGTTTGTGCTCTACGGGCTTGACTTCCAGCTCCACCAGATGATTGGGAGAGGAGTTGGGGTGCTGCTGCTGCTTGATCTCAACCTCCACATGCTGAGGCTTATGCTGAGGTTTGTGCTCCACGGGCTTGACTTCCACTTCCACCAGATGATTGGGGGAGGAGTTGGGGTGCTGTTGCTTGATCTCAACCTCAACCTCAACATGCTGGGGCTTCTGCTCCACGGGCCTCGTTTGCACATCAACCAGTTGGGCCTGGTGGTTCTCCTCGACTGGCAGCTTCTGCTGCGTCGTCAGCTCTCCCTGCAACTGCAACTCCATGTTCTGGGGCTTCTGACCCGCCGGCCTGACAGGCGCAAATATGTGCGAGTACTGATCGTGGTCAGGCCTCTGCATCTGCCTGATGGGCGGAGCCGCCAAGACGGAACCTATCAGTGCCAAAACTATAGCTGCCTTCATCTCGAATGGGTTACAACAGACTGTGAGCCACAGATGGGAACAGAACAACTTAAATACCCGGAATCGAAACTCTTTTTGCACCTAATTAGGTGTCAATAACTTGTTATCGCGACGGGGGGGTAAAACAGAAGCAAAGGGAAGCCCCGAACACGCCTAATTGCAACAAACAGATTAGATAGCGTCTAGCTCGTCTGGGTCTGCAGACCCAACCAACAACCCTCTCCCTGCCAGGTCTGCACAGATTGATAATTAAACTCGGCGGCCCATAAGCTAATAAGGCTAGTTTAATATAGACAAAGTCAAACTCCTGTCAGCTTTATATTGTAGATGCGCACCAGGTGATCCTCGCCGCAGCTCGCCAGCTGGAGCTGCTGCTGTCCGGGCCGAAACTGGAGCCTCCGAACGGTGAGATGATGCGCTTGGCTAAAAAGTTTCCATGAGATAGAGGAAAATTAATGATTTATAGCTACTCACTCTTTGTTCAAATCGGCGAGCAGCTTCCACTCTCCCTTAACCAACCGATGTATCTTTATCAGCCCACCTTCCGTGCCCAGCGCCACGATATATGTGTCATTGGTTCCGTTTAGGTAATCATGGGAAAAAGCCACCGCCGTGATTGACTCATTCTTGAGCTCCAGCACTGCAGCTGCCTGCCAGCCGTTCAGGGAGGAAGAGTCGTCATCGTCTGCCTTTCGCCAAACCACCACTTTGCCATCCCTTGAGCTCGTCACAAAGAGCTGTCCGTCGTGCGACCAATCGCATGACCAGATGATGCGTGTGTGCACTCCGTTCGTCTTGTCCGTGCTGGCCACCAGTTGGTAGCCCGCCGTGGAGTCCTGCTGCTTCTCGTACAGGCACCAGCGGCGGTCGCGCGACACGGAGACCAGGTATCGGGCATCCGGGGAGAAGCTGAGTTGCGTGACTGTCAACTGGTGTCCGCTCAACTTCTGCAGTTGCTTCCAGTTTGATGGGTTCCTGTCAAGAAACTGTGTAAACTTCTCCTCCATTCCCCTTTCTCCGCTTAAACTCACCACAGGATTATCTGAGCGTGTTCGGCATTGCTGGCCTTGCAGGTGGAGGCCAAGACAGAGCCATTTGCCGTGGCGGCCAGGGCAAAGATCTCGTAGCCATGGCCGTACAGCTTCTGCATCTCCGGCCAGAGTGTGTTCTGCATCAAGGTCTCCTCCTGAGGCGGTGTTTCCAGAGTTATGGGAACGAAATAGCTTTCGGGATACTCGTTTTTAGCCTTGCTGGTCTCCTCCTCGCTGGAGTCCACTTTGTACACAGCCTTGTTGGACAAGCCCAGCGAGGGCACAGAGGCTCCCTTGGGCAGAGCTGAGAGAAGTTAAGGGAATTATTAACTCAAACTGCAGGTCACTTCACTTACAATCCAGTAGAGCATCGCCCGCCTCATCGTTCGCCACCCGGCTGATGTGCCGGAAGTTTTCTATAAAGTTCGCCGGGGCCTGGAATGTTCGCACGATCTTCTCCTCCGCTCCGCTGGCAAACTTGTAGCGTGAGAGCAAGGCCAAAGCCTGCATGTCGTAGCCATGGATCTGGGGACGCGCCAGCTCGTGCCAGGTGGGATCAGCTGTATCCTGCAGCCAAGGAGCGTGCAGGCGAGTGGTCTGATCCGCCGATAGGGTCATCAGGTAGGCGCCGTCGTGCTCCCAGGCCAGATCCCTCACCTCGCCATAGTGACCGCCCACAATTACGTTCGATGACCAGAGACGGGGACGATCTCTGTCCTGATTCCAGATGTGGAAGCCGCCCTGGTAGCTGTGGCCCACAATCGAGTGTCCGTCGTCGGAGAACTTGCCACCAAAGAAGCCCATCGAGTTGCCGCCCACTTCGCCGACGCGGACTTGCTCCAACCACACGCCATCCTCGGTGGGAGCCCAAACTATGAGGGTCTTGTCAATGGAAGCGGAGAGCAGGCGCAGCTCTGAAAACAAAAGGATTATTAGTGGTTCTTGTATTATAATAGACATCTTACTAACCTCCCTCCCTCGTCTTGTGCCAGTGAACGCCATAGACCCATCCCTCGTGGCCGTACAACACCGATTCCAGGCTTAGCGCATACCAGGCCTGCTCGCCCAGCTGCAGTATCTTCTCCTCCACCTTGATCTCGGCCTCGCTCTCGCTCATCTGTAGGAGATCTATGCGATTCTCGCGCATCTGCTCCTCGCTGCGTGGCGCTATCCTCCAGAGGCGTATGAAGTTATCCTGCGAGCCGCTGGCCAGCAGCAGATCCTCTCCGTCGTAGACAAAGTCCAGTCCCCGCACCCAATCCTCATGACCGCTGAGCTTGTGGACGCGATGGAACTGTCGCCCTATGGAGTCTCCGCCACCTGTGGCTTCCGCCTGCTCTGCAAACAGTGAAACGCTCTCGTCATCGCCGCTGAAGGCCAGGAGAACGTTATCGCTGCTGGGGAGCAGTGTGAGGCGCAGGGAAAAGCAGAAGCCGCCCGACAGTTGGATAGTTTGGATGCAAGTATCGACGCCATCGAGGTAACTCCAGAGACGGATGCTGCTGTCCGCTGCAGCGGTGGCCAGCAGCCAGGAGCAATCCGCCCGACGCACGCCATGCACAGCATTCACACCACTCGTGTGGCCCTTGAGGAGCACATGTTTGGTGGCACCAGAGTCGTCCACTTTCCAGAGAACAGCGTTTCCGTCATCGCCGCCAGAGAGAAGTCTCTCCTTATTCAGCCACTTGACAGTGTTTACTCGCTTTGTGTGCTCCACTAAGGTGAACAGAATCTTGGCCGAGTTGCCATTGAACTGGAAATAATCAAAATATAAACTTTTGTTTATGGTTTCTTTTAAAATGTAAGTAAAAGAAGTTACCTTTGGGTCCATAACAGCAACTGCATTGCAGGCTCCGTAGGCAATCAGTCCATTTGGGCCCCAATCCGCGCATTCTGTGCAGCGATTACAGGCCACCGAAGTGTACAGATTATCCACCTCCATGCTAATTAGCTTAATTTTATGTTTAAATAGTTAAAAACTATGAAAAGCCAATTGTAAGTCGGCACTTTGTTATTGTTTTGCACGTGTGCTCTGTCGTCTGTTGATAAACATATGTTTTGCCCAGAGCAAGTGAGACAACTATATGAGCAAAACAGTGTTGCCAGAAAGGTAAACATTAGTAAGACCAAAGGTGGTCTAGTTGGATTGTTTACAAATTAATTAATTGGTCATTTATTAATTGTTTTTTAACTTAACTTTTGAACTCACACAATTTTGTTTAAATCGTTTAGGCAGTTAAAATATAATTTAAAAACATTTAAATCTGGCGCTTTTTCACTACAACCCCTTTGGTCACACTGGCCGGTGGAAAAAATAAAACAAAAATAGTGAAAGCCTTCGGCGCAAATGTTTTTTTAATGCCGCCAGCAGCGTTTAATTAAAAGTAATTTTCCTAATTGATTGACCAGGGTGAACTGGGCTGGCGGGGACACTCGACCTCTGACCGCCAGCCGAGTGCGATTCCCAATCAGAGCCCTCAGTTCGCCGTTGACTCACGCAGAAGCCACTTGAGTTTTTCCGAGAGTTTTCCCCAACTTGTTCTATATTTATTTTTTATCCCCCTACAGCCACGGCGCTTGGAATGCTGAATGTGTTTCGCCAGCAGCATAATCGAAGCGCATAAGAAGTTATTTATAGCGCCGCAGCCGGAGCAGCAGCAGCAGACGAGGAGCGCCACCACGCCCAGGATTTCGGCCAGCAGCAGCAGCAGCAGCAAGATGTCGCGGGGCAAGTCCCGCCTGCAGACAGAGGTGTGCGGCGATTGCGGCGCCAGTGATCCCTCGTGGGCGAGCATCAACCGGGGCATCCTCCTCTGCGCCGACTGCTGCTCCGTCCACCGCAGCCTGGGGCGGCACATCTCGATCGTAAAGTCCCTGCGGCAGGGCAACTGGGAGCCGTCGGTGCTGAACTTTGTCAACTCGCTGAATGCCCATGGCGCCAACAGTGTGTGGGAGCACCATCTGCTGGATGGCTCCAGCGGCTCCACATCCGGCAAGCATGTGCCCCGCTGGCGCAAGCCCTCGCCCAAGGATGCCCTGCATCCCACCAAGTCGGACTTCATCAAGGCCAAGCACGTCAATCTCTCGTTCGTGCTGAAGCCCAGTCTGCAGGACGACGACGATGGCAACGGCACGGCGGGCAGCCTGGAGCAGGAGCTCAGTCGTCAGCTGCATGCCAGCGTGCGGACGAGCAATCTGGAGACATCGCTACGTTTCTTAGTGCAGGGAGCCGATCCCAACTACTATCACGAGGACAAGCTGTCCACGCCGCTGCACATGGCCGCCAAGTTCGGCCAGGCCTCGCAGATCGAGATGCTGCTGATCTACGGCGCCGATGTGAACGCCTTGGATGGCAACGGCGGCCATACACCGCTGGAGCTGGCCAGGGCCAACAATCATAATACCATCGCTGAGCGACTGCAGGATGCCATGTACGATGTCACCGATAGAATCATCATGTTCTTGGGTGGCAAGAAGCCAGATCATGCGGTGAGTAAACTTTTTAAAGGGTTTTACTATACTGAAGTAGCTTTAAACTTGAAGAAACACTTCAAGTAATGTTTATGTGATCTAAAAACACTTCCTTTCCCCTTCAGAGTGGCCGCCACATGATCATACCCGATGCCAATGGCGCCGATATCAGCGAGCAGCTGAAGATAGCTCGTGGCAAGCTGCAGCTGGTGCCGAATAAGATGTTCGAGGAGCTGGTCATGGACCTGTACGACGAGGTAGACCGACGCGAGTGCGAAGCCAGTGAGTGGAATCTCTACATCTTCATTACCACAAACCAAATAAAACATTTTTCTAACCCTTTGCAGTCTGGTCGACGAGCACCTTGAATGCTGACCACGCAACTGTGCCATTTTTGCCGGCCAATCCGTTTTTGAGTGCCACGCGCAATCAGGTTTGACTGACTACATTTCATTTGATGAATCAAAATCTTTATTTATTTGCTTCGCCTCACAGGGTCGCCAGAAATTGGCACGCTTCAATCGCGCCGAGTTCGCTGGCCTCTTGACCGACGTCCTCGTCGACGCAATGCGGCGCCAGAACATGGCCAACCTGCGTCCACTGGATGCCGCCGCCCCGCTGCATGGGGGGAATCAGTCGCTGCAATCGCTGCCGTACGTCAACCATTCGATGCGTCTGGGATCTTTCGACGGTGGCCACGATCCGAATCTGTCGGACGATGAGCCCATCTACGATCCGGTGGCCAGTGACGATGACTATGCGCCGGTGCCGCCGATGGCCCAGCAGGTAAACCTAATGCGTCAAAAGATACTCAAGCTGAACAATAGCTTCGGCTAGCCAAGCCAAGACTGACCCCGTGCTGTGACACCCGTTGTGTTCAATCCGTAGCTCAGGGCACTATAGCTCCCTGCTTTAGCCAATAAACCTAGTCGATTCCCTAAAGGTAGCCCCCAAAGCGTAGACTGTAAGCCTCAATAAAACTAGCTGATACTTGCGAAAGTGTAGTGTTTAACTTTGTGTAGATTTCGGCTTCTCCTTGTCCTTTTCCTTATTTGCATTTTCTTCTTTATAGTTTGTAAATATTAAGTTTTATTTGGTTTATGATTTTTTTTTTAACTTTTTCTTATCATTTTGTGCTTAGGCCATTATCCACACGCCGCCGCGCAATGCCACCTCGCAGTATGAAATGGACACACTGCGCAAGCAGCTCAGCGAGTACAAATCCGAGATTAACCAGCTGAAGAACGTGGTCCAGATGCTGTCCAGCGAGAACTCGCAGCTCAAGTCCAAGTTCTCGAGCGCCTCCAACAACAGCGTCTACGATGAGCCACTGTGAGCGTTTTGATTTGCCTTTTATTTGCTTTTGTTTTATGTTTATGATTTCCTTTTAATTTCCCATTTATTTAGTCGCATTGATCTGAGCCTGAGCAGCCCGGACACGGAGCACGAGCCGCTGTCGCTGCCAGAGGGGGGTTCGGGCAACGCTGCTGGCAACGCAGACAGCGGCTCCTCCAACGGCTCCTCGAACCAATCGACCATCAAGCGGCCGGCCAGCATGTACGAGCGTCGTCTGGCCCCGAATGTGGCCAAGGGCGCCACGGATGTGAGGAACACGACCAGCATGTACCAAATGGCGGGCGATGGCAAGCCCTTTGGCGAGGAGGTAAAGGTGCGCTCCGATTTGGTCACACGCTGTCTCAAGGAGCTCATAAGGGCCATGCAGCCGGTGGCGGAGGATCAGAAGCAGTCGATAGCGCCGCACGGCGAGCTTATTCACAGTGCGGTCACCGACTTGATTGCTTTGTATGCCAATTTGGTGAGTTAATCTACGAACTTAACCAGTATCAAGGCTTTCTTTACAAGGCTTTACTTTACATTTTAGCCGCCGAATGCCAGCGACACTACGCGCGAGACCCTGAAGCAGCTAACGCGTCACAAAATCCTTATCCAGCACGAGTGCGAGAACCTGCAGAAGGCCATAGAGACAGACGACAAGCAGGCCATACAGAAGAACACCTTGGAGGTGCGCGACTGCGCCTTTCACATTGCCAGTGCCATAAAGACCTTGGTGTTGCAGTTCTATTGACGGCTGCTAGCTAACAACATAGAAGTTTAACTTGACTCACCATAGGGATGCCAGGAAACATCGATACTATATCGATTTTTGCCGGAAAAGTCGATATCAAAATCGACATCTTAACGTTTCGGTATATCGTTGATATATTGGACAGACTTTTGGTTTTTTTTTGTAGTAGGTAACGAGGATTTGTCAAACTTTATTCGAATCACACAACCAATTCGGAGTTTTTCCAAACACATTGTTTCTGAACATTTACTTTTACTTCCCAAATTTCTTTTCTTATTCTCTTATATTCTTCTTATATAAAAGTTAATCTCCCGGATCCCCAAGAAAGTGGGCCCGGCTTTCGGTAAGACTTTCGGCAAAGAATGTGGATAGGCTTGCTTACACCTGCCTTCTTCCTCTGTAGTAATGTTTTGCGGCAGTCGACACTCACTCACCAGTCTAACTCTCCTGGATTTTTGGCCCATTCTTAGAGCTGCGTCATTTAAACGACACCGCAGTTGCACATTTACCGCCAGAACGATTTATGATAGCAAGGTCTGCTTGGTTCTTGAGCGAGCGCTTAATTAAGCTGTGCAAGTTTTTAAGCGGTTTCGCTTTTCCGAGGGACCGCACACGTTTGTGAATGTCCTTAATAGACACATTTTGTTCCAGTCCTCGAAGTAAAGTCATTCGCCTTCAGGATATGGCGATTGACTTTTTTCGGTATATAGAAGAGTCCATTTTAGGAGAAACAGATAAGATCCAAGATTAAAACTAACTATCAATAAATGTATTTGAACAAAAGAATTTAGTTTAGTTTTAATAGACAAAAATAATATCGAAAAAGTTGAATATAGACATCTCTGACTCACCCTTAATGAAGTATTAACAAGACCAATTAAGTGCCCCCCGATTTAGTGCTGACTAACAAACGTGCTTCCGCCAAATAAATTTAAAAAAAGTATCCCCTTTACATATAGTTTTATGTATTTAATAAATGTTTACATAAATCAATGTACTTCGTTCAATATACACACACAAAATGCGTTTTATTGCAAAATAGTTTAAAAGTGGCTCAAAGCCAAGACGATGTAAGGAATAAGATGAGTAACGCCATAAGATTTGTTTTAATGCTTCCTTGAACTTTTGTTAAAAAGCTAACCGAAATACTTCAGGATATGGCGTTACGCATCTTACTCTTTGTATTGTCTTCGCTCAAAGGGTTGGCGGAATTCGGAAAGATGTACGATATCTCTATGTATATATATTATATATTTGTGTCCTTTATAATCAGTAATGTAATAATCAGGTGCATTTTGAGCCTGCATATTGTTCACTTTAGTTAACTATACGTTCTAAGCATGGACAATCAGTTAAGCATGGACTACGTCATGTACACACGTTCTATATGCATGTGGCTTCCTCTACTTATTGTTTAACTTTGTGTGGTAATTGTGGCCGCCTTTGTGTTCTGATTTCCCGTTGGTCGTCGGTCGTGCAATCAGATTGCTTCAATGGACATCTCACGTTCACAGTGGTGGAAGGAACTCCGTACGCATGCCAGAAAATAAAGCAACTATCCTTGAGTGTGGCGCACGTTTACTAAAATATAATACGCTCTGCTGCTGCTGCTGCTGCTCCAAAAGTGTCCATAAAAATATACATTCAACATTTTTCGAGTGCATTGTCTAAAATATTGCTTTACATATTCACTTTACATGCTTTTTGGTTTCAGTGTAGTGTCCAGTGCGTTCTGCTTACAACCTGTAGTGTCTTTTGATTGCGTTCTGTGGAAAAACAGCTACTGGGGTGTTTCTTTTTGGAATAACTCTAAGGAATATCATGTCAAAGCTCAGCTCAAACTCTCGTTTTATCTAGATCACAAAACATAAGGGCTTTTTAGTAATTAATTACCGTTTATAATAATAAATCAGTTTATCTAATTAAGAGTAAATTAAACTAGCAAGCTTTAGGGGTACATACATCATATACAATACATCAATACCAAGTTCATACATCTCCCTGCCGGTGGGGAGTATTGCCAACGTTTATAACGGAATCTTGGCCGAAACAGAAGGGCGCTGGCGGTGGTTGTTAACAATAAACGGCAATAAATAGAGCAACTAACTAACTAGCTAACGGGTATATCTTCTCTTTGCTTTGCTTAATCCTTCTTCTTAAATTCAAATATTTCTCTCCACGTCGGACTCTGGCCCTGCCCCCGCCCTAAAATCAAGTTGTCTTATTTTCTTGTAACTAGAATAAAACAAAACAATAAAAAAGAAGAAAATAAAAAAATACAAAAATTAAATGCAAATTTGTGAATCAGAAAAGTCTGGAATAAATATCTTTACTCGTCCTCGGCCTCGGTGATCGTCGAGTTCATAATGTGCGTCTCCTTTTTGAACAGAAGCTGTCGATAATGCTGCGAGAGGGATTATATTTTAGTTTATTAATTCTTTTATTAGGTTATCTCAAGCCCACCTCTTCGTTTTGTATCATGACAATGCGGTGCTCCAGTTGCGGCGCCAAGTCGCAGGTGGATTGCTCCAGATCATCCAAGGAGGCACGCCGCAGCATCTGAGGGAGAGGATTTTATTTCAATATTAAGTAATAAATATATCTATCCATTTATCAAGCTCACCTTCTGGGAGTTGCCGTGCGTCAGATCCATGGACTTGTTGTGATGACCCACGGACAACTTGCGTATGGGCGATGGTCCGTCCAGATCCATGCTGTCCAGGCATTGCACCAAACTGTGCCGCCTGGACAGGGTGACCAGCGACTGGCGATGCTTGGTGTTCTGGCCACATTTCCGCGAGTTGATAGCCTTGAAATGGTTCTGCAAAGTGATGCCCAGCTCGGGACAGGCATCGTCATCCATCTGGAAGGTAAGGTTATCCTTAGAGCCCGGGTTGCACAAATATTATAAAGCTAAGACTCACCAACACTGTGGCATCCTTGAACATGGTGTAGCCATCGCAGCCCATGAAGATATAGCTCTTGACGCACAGCTTGTAGGTCTGCTCCAGGTTGAGGTACTCATCGCCCACCTGTATGAGCTGAGGATCAATCCGCTTACCCGGCTCCGCCTGCGGATTGAAGGCGAAACTAATGCCCGCCACTTGGGGGAAGCGACCCTCCAGCTTGGGATAGGCGCACACCCCATTCTCCAGCGCCTGCCACAGCACACGACCGCTAACCTCGAGAAGGATCAAAGGATCCCGCATCGGAATCACATTGACCAGGTCGCCCATGGTAAAGGCCCCGACGGGATGCACTCGATCCGATCGGAAGGTGCCGCCATTCAAGATAACCACATCGGCGCCAATGGCCGCCAGCACCACGTCGCACACCCAGTTGCCCAGATTCGTCTCCTGGGTTCGCACCCGCGAGAAGCGACCGTCCAGCTCCACGCTGAAGACGCCCATCACATCCGACAGCTTGCTCTCGATGAACTCTGCAGGGAAGAGTATGAATAAATACACATTTCCCATCCAGAAGAGCGCTACTTACTGGCATATTTGGAGAGCTCCTGCTTGAGTTCCGGATCCTCGGGCACCTTGGCCGTCACATCGAAGCACTTGACGTCCGTGGTGAAATGCTCTCGGTTGGCGAGATCGCGCTCAATGGTGATCACCGAAAACTGCTGGAAGTCCGTGCCCGATTTGACGATCATCTTGCCATTAATCTCGGTCACCTCACGTACATGATCGTGGCCGCCCAGGATAATGTCGATGCCGTTGCATTTCTCCGCCAGATTAATGTCGTTGGGCGTCCGCATGTGAGTGAGGGCGATGATGAGGTCACAACCCTCGTTCCTCAGCTCTTTGGCCAGCTTATTGCCCGCCTCCACATAGTCGATGTAGGTCACCTCGTTGGGATCGATGGTCGGCAGGGTCTCCAGCCACTCGCGCTCCACCAAGCCAATCAGGCCAATGGAGATCTGATTGTGCAGAATAAAATGCGAGATCTTGCCACCGCCCAGAGGGCGTCCGGTTTCATTGTCCACCACATTGGACATGAGCCAGGGGAAGTCCGTCTGCTTGATTAGCTTCACCAGCACATCCAGGCCGTGATCTAAAACGAGATAGGGTTAGTCCCGGCTGGGATAACTCAGTACTACTAATGACTTACCAAAATCATGGTTGCCAAAGACGGCACAGTGCGTTCCCACCGTATTAAGCACGGGAATCATCTGTTCTCCCTGGGTAAAGGTGCTCACTGGTTTGGTAATGGTTTAATTATTTACTGACTCCTTTTTAATCTCCTTTAACTACTCACACATGCTGGGCGAGAAGGCATCGCCGCTGAAGAGCACCAGAGGATTCAGGTGGGCAAAGCTCTTGATGGCCGTGGCAAACCTGGCCGCCCCGCCCACCGGCTCCGTCTCAGCCATGGACTCAATGTTGTAGACATCGTTGTAGTGCAGAATCGTCAGCGGCTTGTCCTCACCCTCGGTCATCTTCAGCAGCTTCTTGGTCTTCTCCAGCTGCGAGGAAATCGATGTGGAGCGCCCGGTCAGGCCGTGTGTGGATATCCTGGAGCCTGCGACGGATCCCGAGCACGATCCTCGATGCCTTGGGCTCTGGGGCTGGCTGACGGAGGCGTAGGCTCGCGTGGGTCGCGTGAGCAATTCCCTGGCATCCAGCGGCGTCAGCGACTGACTGCCTCCGGCGGTCTCCTCGGGCTCCTCCGGTCCAAAGTGCAGCGTGGAACCACTCAGCGAGGCGGTGGCACTGGCTGGAGCAGCTGGAGCTTCGCTCGAGGTCGGTGTGACGGATGTGGGCGTGCCCAGTGAAAGGTCCAGGGATCGGAAGTTGGGATTGCTGCTCTGCAGCATCGACAGAGTTCGTGTGCCGGCGTCTCGCACCTCGATGGAGGCCTGAAAGAAGCCGAAGACAAAGCCAATGAGCTTAGAGTTCGGTGGAAATCTACAAAACCACATCGAGGGACATCAGGGGCAACTGAAGAGTCAGGCGGGGGAGGATGCAACACAAAAGCAAAGGGGTGCAGGTGTCTAGTTTTTCTTTTATCTTTTTTTTTTTGTAGTGTAGTGTAATACACTGTGTGTCGTGCTGGGTGGTTCACATCAATACGGATCAGTTTTGGGTGTGGACAGAACCTGCTTCAGCCAGCCCACCACGTTGCCCATGGCGGCGGCTCCTCCCGAGCGGCTGCTCCCTGTCAGGTGGCTCAGGCGACGCGTGGATCCATGGCCAGTGGGCGGTGGCGTTGTGGGTGGCACTCCTGCTCCTCCAGATCCGCCGCCTCCTCCTCCTCCTCCTCCTCCGTCGATTCCCGCATTGCTCATCCTACAGACGCTGCTTGGTGGGTTTTGAAATTGAAATGGAAATGGCACACAAAAGATTGGTGATAGAAACGACTTGGGATAAGCTAAAGGGATCTGCTCTCAGGATCTGACAGCTGCTCAACTAAGGAAAAATTCATTTGATTTTAATATATATTGCATTTTCAAGGGCCTACTGTATAAAACAATTAAATAGTTAACAAAGGAAAAGGTAGCTGCTAGCTATTAATGCCTTAAGAGGAGAAATAAGAACTCAATTGAAATATTATATATATATATAAATATATATTTGTTGAAATATAACAAACAAACTAAATGCTGCTTTAAATAAATTAACGTCTCAACTTTTACATAATTGAATATAATAATAGTCTCTGCTTATAAAGATAGCCTCTTAGTTATGGTGTAACACATATTTAAAAAGCTAATAAAGCCAGACAAAGTAACACAAACTAATCAATGCCTCACGGTAGGTGTATTTAGTCAATACTATTTACACTCTTCCTACTTTTTCAACTGTGAATACAAGAATAAAGTAATCTCTAAGCTGAGAGATCAGATCGTAGAGAACCAAAATCACTTTTGGGAAACTCACAAGACGCCTGGAAAACAGCGTATACGGCTTAGACGCATTTTCAATCAATTTAATAATCACAAAATTTCGTAATTTCGCGCTAAAAATAAAAACAACACCACGATCCGCGCCACTCGAACGGCAAATGATTGCTTAAACGAAATGAGTGGCTATTTCATTCGATGCAAAAATACAAAAATATATAAGTAAAGTACAAACAATGATAAGACTGCGAGAGAGAAAGAGCATAAAAGTGCACACGGAGAGGTGGGCGAGAAATGAATACAACAAAATGAAAGTAAATCAAAACAAAAAGAAAATCCATTTCGCATTATTTGCCCATCACAACAAAGTAGGATTGCTACAGGCTACATCACACAATGACCTACAGATGCAATTCGTCGCATTCTTCTCATCAATTGCTACACTGCACTGCAAAGGGTGTTCAATTGAATGCAAATAAGAATAAATTAACTAACTAAAACCTTAAATTTCGGTAGAAAGTTAGGAGCTATATTATTAAGAGACTTGTGCTGATGGTTACCTAAAAATTCAGTTAAATTCAATGCTAAACATGAGCGTTATTTAAAAAAAAGTATTTATCTTCTTTCTATCTTGCTCACCCGAAAGTGGTTAGTTGAGTCTTATCAACTTATTCTTTAACTCCACTGAAACTTTCATACTTCCTAAATCTAAATTCTTTGAAAGAATTTGGTAAAAATACTTATTAATACCTTTCTTTGCTAATCTCATGCAGCACAGTGTTATTTTCTTTTATTCCGTCTACAAAATGACCCATTATTTCAGGGTGAGAAAATAAAAACAATCAGAGATAGCGAGAAATCGAGAGGTAACGAATCTCACGAGAAGCTTACTACACTCTGTGAATTCCTAGAGAACATTGACATTGATAATGAAAGCGACAAGCAAATCGGCAAAGTCATCTCATCTACACATCGCTCATACGCAGCGTTGGCCGAGCAGAGGCAAGGTCAGATGTGTTTGCAAGTGCTTTTAGCAAAACATCTTCAGGTTATACATTGAGCTGGCAGCTGAAGCTAAGCTGCGGATTCTGTCACAGGACACAGGACACAGGAAATGAATTGCACTCGGGGCAGGAAATGGCCGTAAAACGGAAACAAGCTGGCAGATGACCTCAATACGTGGCCAGAACGGATTCAGAATTCTCGATGCTGAGTTATTTGGCTTTAGCTGGTTACAGTTGGTTAGCCAAACAATTGAAGCCAATCAGTCTCTACACACAATGTGCGTTTATTTGTTTGTTTATTTATTGCCATAATTAACTCTCACCGAATTGGATTACGAATAAATTTTATTAGCCCCTGCCACTCCTCTGCGAGGCATACATATTTCAATGCCAACGCTTCTGGTAATTCAATGCAGACATTTCACATTAATTGAATCCGCTTACCCGAGCATAATTAATTTATATTTCAGCTAAGTGCAATTTTCGCTGGAATTTCACTGGAAAAGCCTTTCAAACTGCATTAAATATGCTCAACGAGCATATGAATACATTCACGCACATCACCGCAGAAACAGAAACATTCAGGAGCATGCATATCGGCGCACACAAAAGTGGCAACCGCAAAATCTCATTTCGGTATTTGCGCAGAACAAACAGAAAGGAAAGAACCATAAATATTTGCGCCAACTTTGCAAAAGCGAAGCTGCAAACACCCTTACAGCAGCATTTTGCTTATTATTTATAAATTGTTTATTGATTTAAGGCAAGATTTTTGCAGAAGCTAAAACCCTTATAAGAACCCTTAGTTTGTCTTTGGAGTTCCGATCTGATAAGGCAGTTTATGGTGTATTATTTTTAAGAGAAGGTTCAGCACTATTCCTCCAGAGTATGTATACACTTCAAAACAAGAATAAATAAGCCAACAGGTCAGCATTAAATATGCTTTGGGATATGACAGCTCTCTGATTTACGGAATGTGCAACAGTTGAAGTGGGTTCTGAAATTTGAATAATATTTCAAGGGCTCTCACAGAACCTGCTGCTCGACTGGATCTGAATAATGTTGAAGCATTTTCAGGTGCTTAATATCCTCACCCGCTTGTCTCCGCCAAGGATTTGGGTCGGGATGAGCCGACAAGTGAAAGTTGAAGGCAAAACAATTGCATGCAATCAATTGGTGAAATCAGGCATGCAATTCGCATGAGTGTGCGTCCTTGACTCTCCGACAAGGTAAAGAGACAGGTGAGGAGGTGAGCAGGTGAGCAGGTAAACAGGTGGGGCCAGTGGGAGACACTCACTGTAAGCAAGGGTTAAGGGTCAATTGGCTGAAGGCTTTGCCAAAACGGAGGTCGAGCCTTGTCGCTTGTGAAGTGAGCAACAGCAGCAGAAGGCGGAACTTTTCGCCTGGCTTGTTTTTCGACAACCTCAGGACAACCGCAGTAGGTTGAGGGACTCCGACATACATTCACATATTCGTGCTCAACAGAAAGAAACTTTTGCAACAGTTGGGCCAAGGGTTGTGGCCAATACACTGAACCAAAATTGGGATAAAATGCTCATGAGCGAGCGCTTGGGCTTCAGATGTGTCTCAACATTTTCATCATGTTAGTTAATATTGAAACTAAATAAACATCTTTATTTCTAAATAAGATAATTACTAATTATATTTAATGTCATTTTACCAGTGTGGTACTTTGTTTATCGCCATCATGTGCAGTCGGCAACAGAAGTTCATTAGCATATTACGTATACGCCAGGCCAACAGGCCACCCTGATTGCCATGGAACGAACATTTTCATTTAAAATGGAGCAGGGGCGCAGGGACAGGGAAACGGAAATGAAAAGTGTAATGAGAAAAACGGAAACTCAAACAGCAAATCAGGAATAAATTATTAAAGACATTTCCACATCATGGTCATCATTTCAAAGAAGCGAAGAAATGCCGCTGCACCGTCGGGTTAGCTCCCCGAACTATTTTAATCCTTCAGTCCTCAGCCTTGACATTTAGCTTTGATCAATAGTCCAGGTGCAGCAGTGAGCTGTCGAGCTGGCCAAAGTTTTCACAACTCTCAGCCGGGACTTCCCCCGTTTTAATTGCATAATTGATAATTTCATCTAATGGCTGGCAGTTACCGTTATTTACTCACTTGCGTGTAAGGTTCGGTGAGTCCTCCCACGCCGACGCACTCCGCCTGCTGTGCGTCCTTCGTCCCCTTCGTTTGGCTCCTTTGCGGTGTTGAATGGATGTGTTGCCCCAGCAACACTGTTGTTCGATGGGTTGGGATGCAATGCAACTGCAAAGGCATTGAGGATATGGAGTGAGGAAAAGCAAACTAAATAATATGGATAGGCAGCTAAAATACAACCTAACTTCATTTAACTGGAATCTGGGGGTAACTCTCTTTGGTAATTCGAAATATCAAAATAATTCGAATAAAATGCATAGGACTTTTCATCTATAAGATAGAATTTCATGGAACTTTGCATTTACAAATTTTTATTGTGATCGAAGCAAACTTCTTTAATGCCCAACAAAAAAATGATTTATCCGAAGTTTTCATTATCAAAAGTTTTCTATAAAGTAATTTAAATCTTAGGAAAACAATAGGTTTAAATCAGCGGAGGGCATGAGATCTAACGGTTTGAGCAGCAGCTCGGCCAGCTGCCTCCGAAAAAAGATAACGGTTTGAGCAGCGTGAGCAAATTGAGCCACCGCGTGCCCATCGCTGGTTTAAATAATGCAAACTCTGAACTAATAAGAAATTCATTAAAAAAAAATCGGTTATGTTTAAAATCTCTATACATTTTCATAAACTTTCCTTTGTTAAAATATAAAAATTAACAAAGGCTACTAAATGGATTGTATTTTATATTATCCACTTCAAATCGAACTAAAATTTGGATTTGTATCTTTCATATCTAATGGTATAGGTTAGAACATTTCAAGAGCCTTAACAAATACCTTTGTAGATATATATGAATATACTTTTTATTATTATTATTATTTTAATAA
>JAEIIH010032616.1:0-24713 GCA_018904745.1 Drosophila orosa
GTTGATACATTATAAATAAAATAATCGGTAATATTAAGCAGAATTTATAAATTTTGTATAGTTTTATATATTTTATTTTTACTTGATTCGATACTATCGTATATTTGTGTTTTCCCAGCTCAAGCAGGGATCCAAAACGAGACGAGGCGATCAGTGTGACCAAAAGAATAACAGTAAAGCAGTGCGATAACGATAACGATATGAATAGTGTTTGTAAACGCTCGCAAAAACGGCGGTCGACGATCACTCAACAACACTTGGTAGCACCAAAAAAAGCGGGAGGATTTGGACAAAGTTAATGCGAATTAAAAATTGCCAGCGATCATGGAGACGCCGAAGGGTAGTGGGTCCGCCACACGCCCCGATCGCTCGGCCACCCCACGCCTCTCCGAGCGCAAGCGACGACTGTTCGGCAGTCCCGTAGCCCGAATGGTCAAGATCAATGACGATGAAGATGAGGACGTCGACATTCTAGGCGTTTCGCCCTTGAAACCCCATGTGGCGGCCAACAAGCCGTCGAACGGGGGCGGTGGTGACGTTACTCCAGGCCGGCGGAGATTGCTGCGCAGCAGCCCCAATAGCAGTCCCGAAACCAACAAGGAGAACAAGACGGCGGGCAGCAAAAGGGTCGTCGTGGCGGCGCCTGCACAACCCACGGCCACCGAGGAGCAGCTCCCTCACTTGTTTACCACCACAATGCGGCTGAATAGCCACAGTAGCAGCAGCCAAGCCAGCAGTCCTCGTACGCCCAGGCAAGGACGCCGTCGGCGACTGGGTTCATCTATTTCCTCGCCAGGCTCTGAGGCAAGATCACCAGCAGTGCAGCGTGAACGGGCAGAGCCAAAGCCCAGGCAGGAGGTTAGCGAGAGCAGCACCAGACGCAGTCCACGCAATGCCAAGGCGAAGGAGACTAGCCAGCCCAGTAAGCCAAGCAGGATCAGTCCCCGAAGCCATAGAAAAAATGCAAAAACTGTGAGCAATACATTGGCTGTCACAGCCACAGAAGTTGCCACAGAAAAGTCCCCAGTATCCAGCCTTAAAGCCACAACAAAAAGCCATGAAGGCAGCCTAAAGAGTCCCATAGCCTCCTCCGTTTCCATTCTAAAGCCTCCAACTTTGAGCCACGGAAAGGAAAAGCAGCCAAAATCTCCCCCAAAAACCAGTGAAGCCCCCACCAACCCCAAGACTCCCAAATCTAATATAGAAATGATGCTCGATTCGGAGGATGAAGTAGAAGAAGCCGATGGTAAGGCTCTTCCTCTTCGACAGCCTCAGAAACGTCTGCACTTGGCCACGCCACTTGCCACGGCTGCCGCCTCCTCGACAGAGTCGGACTCTGGATCGCCGCAGAGCAAGCTGCGCAGGATGAACCCAGAGAGCAGTATACCCACCGTGGCCTTCTATTCGAACAGCGAAACTGGAGCAGTGCGAACAAAGGGAGCACAAGGCACTGCGACCAAGGCCCCGCAACCCAGCAAGGCTAAGACATCGCCAAAGCGGCGTGCGCGGGTGGGAATCAACAATGGAGTGCGTCACAAGATACGAAAGCGACACGGTTTGACTCAATATTTGCCACCAACCAACTTGAATCACATTCTGAGCGCCCTGAGCAACGAGAGGCTGAAGAACTTGATTACCACCAAGCGTGAGGAGCGCGCCAAGGTGGAGGAGGTGCACGAGATATTGCGCACGGCCCAGAATCCCATAAAAATGGCCAAACCCCTAAGCGTGCTGGAGTCTGATGATGCCAACAACAACAACAATAATAATAATAATCTTCCGGCAGGAGCCACGTGGCAGGACATGGAAAGAGACTTTAGCGACCTGAGTGAGGACGACGAGCAGGCAAAGATCATGGATGCCGCCATGGAGCTGGAGCCCATCATCCCCCTGATACGCCACGAGACAACGGCCCACACTTCACCGCCTGCAGAGACTGTGGATCTCAGCAAGCGCAAGTTCTTCAAGTCGGGTCGCAGGAGCAGCACCTGCATGGAGGTTCGAATCACGGACAACATCAGAGCCAGCGTCAGCCAGGGCAAGATTGCGTTGGTGCAAACGCCACGCCGGAAGCCGCGAAGCGTTCGCGTCAAGTCAGCAACGATATTCTCCGCAGAGCAGGCCACCGTGGATGCGATCCTAAAGAATCTGGACGACTCTGTGTTGGATGAGATTGTTGAGTCTGAGCCCAAGGTGAGTCTTACGCCCATGGAAACCGAATCCATGCCGGAAATAATCGAGCCCGAAGCAAAGATAGAAGCCGATCCCTTTGCCGCGTTCAGACAACGATTGCCCTACCAAACGGACGATCCAGAGCTCATAGAGCAGCAGCAAATCCTGCTGGAGTTCCTCATCAGCAACAACATTTGCAGCGAACAGAACTTTGAGATCTTCATTGCGAATCCGGACAACCACAAGGAGGAGGCCAATCGGATTGTTGACGACCTGTACATGGTGGTGAACAGCGAGGAGGCGGTGGCGCAGGTGGTGGAGGCTCCCACTCCTCCTCCTCCTCCTCAGCTTCCTGCCCCCGAAGAAGCCCAGCCCAGGCTATTTCCCATATTCACGCAGCGACTGCAGCCTGTTGTCCAAAAATCTTCACGTCGTCGACCGAGCACCTCAATGCGACTGCTGTCCGAGGCTGCGGGAGGTTCCAATCAATACCAGATCGATGCTGGCCAAAAGGCCTTCGGGGCGCGACAGTGCCAGCAGTGCGGATTGGTGTACACCGTCCACGAACCGGAGGAGGAGCAGCTGCATCGCGAGTACCACAATTCGATACATGTGTTGCGCTTCAAGGGCTGGATTGACGAGGATATTGTGGCCCTGTATCCCGAATGGGGCAACGATGGTCGCATCGTGAGGCTCAACGAACGGGCGCCGGCCGCACGACTCGAGCGGCTCAAGGATCTCATCGGTGTGGTGGACAAGGAGCTGGGCTACTCTTCGTATATTGTGCCAAAGATATTCGTGGCCTTCATGGCGGTGCGAAAGCAACAGATTGTGGGTTTCTGCCTGGTGCAGCCCCTGTCGCAGGCCCATCGGTTCATCCAGGTCGATGGCACCGACTACTTCAGTGAGGAGACCTACAAGGCCAGGTGAGGCAGTACTTCTCTTTTTGTGTGTTTATCCTTTTAATGCCATCTGTTTCTTTCGCCAGTTGCGGTGTATCTCGGATCTGGGTTTCACCCCTTCAACGTCGTGGTGGAATCGCCAGCAAGCTGATACGCGCTGTCCAGTGCCACACGATAATTGGCCAGGAGATTGTCATGGAGTGCATCGCCTTTAGCACGCCCACCGACGACGGGCGAGCTTTGGCGCGGCGGCTCACCGGGCTGGATAACTTCTTGACCTACGACCAGTGACCCGGGAAAGAAGGCTATTGAATAGCTGGATTCGTTTGGATTTAGGATTGCTTCGGAACCTGTACTAACTAGTTGATAGGCAATTGCGTTAATTATGTTACAAGCGGCGAGTGTGTGCGCCATTTCAATTGTTTGGGGGCGAAGCAAAATGTCCCCGTGAATATGCAATAAATTTTGGTTTACTACATTTAAAGAAGAAATTTTTTATGATTTAATGCGATGGAAAGAGGGATTACGTGTGCATTTGAATGATTCTTTGTTCCCTTTCAGTTTTATTGTTGTTTTCTGCTGTTTATTTATTACATTTAGGGAATATTTATATGTTTCCTATTGTTTGGTTTCTATATTATTTAAAATAACTAAAACCTTTACTTAAAACAGGTTTTGTGTGTGTTTCAGGTTTAATGCTTCCGATTTTAGGGGTGCTTTTTGTACAAAATTCTTGTACAGTTACAGCTTCTAACTACCAGAAAACCTTGCTTTATCCCAAAAAAGACATGTTCCTTGTAATATGTATTAGAACTATAAACATTTTGAATAATAATTAATGGTATTTATCTAATTATTTAATAAACCCTTTAAATAAACTGTAAATCTATCCCCATAAGTATGCAACAAACAAGTTGCCACACTTGCACCTGGGATCGATAACAATCAACCGAACTGAACTGTAGCAACCCTGAGCCGAAGCAGCCACACTGCCACCACTAACTTCTGAGCCAGGCTTTTGGGCGTTGTTTTCGTTGCTTTTAAGTGAATGAAATCAAGAACTTTGAGGAATTTAAACAGTTCAGACATCTGAATGGGAGTTGTGCCAATCCTGGAGATCACAAATAGAGCGCAGATGGTAAGTCCAAATGGTGTAATCAAGATCTGAATGCGTAAATTCCAAGCGCTGTTTGCCACGCCCAATGTGTGTCTTTAATTGGAATTGCTGGCAATTGGTTTCGAGGGTGCCGCTGCATCCAGCGTGGTGGTTGAACTTAAGCAGCGCCTTCTCCCTACTCCATTCTCAACTCCGAACGCTTTGTTCGTTGCAGACAATTGAGCGTTGTGCAGCAGGCAGCCTTCAAGTACCACACCCATAAAAGACTATGTCCACAATCGAAGAGGAACGCAAGGCGTACGAAAAGAATCCCTACTTCACCGGTCACATCTACGGCAACTTCTCGCCGTTTTATGTGACTATTGCCATCTGCACGGTTGTTCTCGGCTCGATTATCATATTGAACATAATTTTGGGCTGCTGTTCCAAGCACCGCAAGTACTGGCAGGACAGACACACAGGCAATCGCTGGCTGGTATCCATCTGGTCGGCCACACCGCACAAGCAGCCGCCATTGGACTTTACTGAGCTGAAGGACGCCTCCTACTTCCAGCGCCTCCATGTGAGTTTAAGCTTGGAGTGTCTTAGAAGTTGCTAACTTGGGTCTTTTCAGCCCACCACTCACCAGCAAGTGTTCCCCAACGACGTCGTGATTGGCGTTGACGACTTGGAGCCTGTGCATCAGCAGCAACGTCCGCCGCGCCCCGAAGGCCGCACCCTGCACCAGCAGAGACAGCGCGAGGAATACGTGGAGCTGCAGAAACGCGAGAGCGATATCTAACCGAATCGAGGAAGATGGCTCTATACTTTCTCTATCCCGCAGTGGCCGCCGTGGCCCTGTTCATCGTCGGCGTGATCATTGTCATGCTGCGCTATGGTCCCCGTTTGTGCGGCCTGCGTCACCATGCGCTGCCGGACAACGATGATCTGCGGGAAAGGACGTACGAGCATGAGATTAGCTATGCCTAATCTTTGATTTACACTTTGCCTTTCTTTTTATACAAGTATCTTATCCACTAACCCCTTAGGTATTCCGTAAGCTGCTCCACTAATCCATCTGCACCCAAGAATAGTTTTAATGCAGTTTAAATAGCTTCTTGTTCATTTCCCCATCAGACAATGTGCCTTAATCTCTCGTGGAAAAATTATGCCGTCCAAGTGTCTTTTTAGTGCCGTAAGATCGAAATATGTAACCACAAATAATCTGTATACATTTACCCCTTTTGGGTAGTCGAAAGATGCTGCATTTAATGTAACAATTCCAATAATACATATTTCTACAACCTATCAGTATGTCTTGCATCTGTTTACAGCAATGCAAACTCTATACATTTGTATTTGTCCGTTTAAAGTAGTTCTCCCCCATATTGTGTACTGAAATCACTTTGAATAAAGCTCGAGTTTACATTCCCGAAATAAATATGAATTTGTGATTAATGGGTTTCAAAAAATGGGTATATTACGAAGTTACTTAAATATATTTCATGTTTAATAATCAGTAAGTCTTACAGCGCCAAAAATAACGAATGTACAATGTCTATAATCAGGTTCTTAGTTAATACAATAAGAGTAAATCAATACAAGGCATTTGGAATAGGGAGTAAGTGCAATAGATTCCATATAAATCGAGTTAAAGTATTCAAAATCATTGACAATAAATCTAAGTTCTTTTAGACGCCTTCTTGGGCATCTTCCGCACATGACGCGCCGTCTGCTTGGCTGGAGCAGCCAGTTCATAGCGAAAGATGATGCACCGGCGGTCCAGGAAACCCCTCAGCTCCTTGGGATCATAGCGATGACCCATCTGCTTCAGATACAAATAAACCTCTTGCAGATCAATGGGCTCGTACATGAGCACGCTCTCGTGCAGGCGGGGATTGGCGCAGAGCAGATTGTGCCAGGCTATGTGCAGCGGCACCAGCGGCTGTGGCGTCTTCTTGGAAACGTTCGTCTGCAGAATATAAAACTCGAAATCGTCACACAGACTTGGCGGCAAAGATTGAGAGAAGCGCAACAGTTCGTCTCCCGAGGCATCCTTAAATTTTAAATCCTTTCTCGGTTCCGTTGGCGTCAGGCAGTCCTCAGTGGGGTTTACCAGCTGGGAATGTGCTTTTGCCGACATCACAGGAGTGGATTTGGAGCGAACAATAGGCTCTGGTCGAAGAGGTAATGCCTGCATAATGGGATGAGTTTGATTGTAGATAAACTCTAGCATTTTCACGGCCTGCTTTCGTTTAAGCGGCTTGATTCCGTAATTGTAGAGCAGCTGGAGAATCTCCGCTTCCGGAAGGCTTGCAAAATCCGGCTTGGGTTTGTGACACACACTAATGGTGTACACATTGCCGGCAACCTCCAGTTGATCCGGCACATCCTTGGGAAGGCTCAACTCTGCAGGTTCTGCTGCTGGCATTTTAATTTCGGCATTCAACAAACGATCGAGGCCACTGGGCATGGTCTCCGTTTCTGAATCCTTTTTGCTTTCAAAAACCAACTGATCAAATTCATCGAAATCGTTGTCGGAATTGTTCTCCTCTGGTTCTGTAATTTTCGCCAGAAGTTCATCGAATTTGTGGCTGCTTCTGCGAACTAAAGGCCTAACTGGTGCATCCAAAAACGAAGCCTCTGCCCAATTGATAATGCTACTTGAGGGCGAGTCAGTGGGGGGACTCTGTAGCTGCGAGAAGCTAAACGGCTGAGATGGTGTCGCATCCAGGATGCCGAACTCTGCTCGCTCCTTGCTGAGAGCACTCTTGTTGGGTGAACGTGAACTTTCAGCCATCAGAAAGGCATCTAGATCCTCTTCGGTCTGGAAGTGGGGAACAGCGCGCTTCTTAGCCGCCGGAGAAGAACAACTGCTGTTGTCCGAGCTCTTATCCTCGAAATTGACAGCCGCCTTGGTCGATTTGTTGGCCTTCCAAATGGAGTAATTGATCTCCTCATCGGACAGCAGAATGACATCGTTGTCATCATCATCGCTGTTTTGCGTCAAATCCACACTTACATCCGAGTGCCGCAAGGGTGAAGGAGTAGGCAATGGCTCCCTCTTCTCAGCGGAGCCATTCAGCTTCCAGTTGAACGAACTTTTGAAACTGTTATCGGTGGACAGGCTGACGCTTCTTTGCAATGAGTTCCTGGAGAAGTTCAGCTCATTAAAGCTGCAACTACCTTTGGTGTTGCTTGAAGGGGTTGCTAAATCTACCTGAAAAGAGTCGCTATGCTCCTCCTCTTCTTTTTCTACTCTAGTTTCACTTTGTATGGCATATTTAAGAAACAGCTCCTTGGAAATGGAACAGCTTTCTGCCTGAGAAGAGGAATTCAGCGCCGAAGTAATGTTGAAATTGTCTACATCAGAATCTGATTCAAAAGCGGCACTCATATTGAATATTTTCGGGGATAAACTCGATGAATTTGGCTTGGCCAGCTCCTGGGAATCATTATTTAAGTCAGCTTTCGTACCTTCATCACTGGAAGAACTAGAGAAGACTTCATAGGTGGTTATTTGAGTAGCTCCTTCGCTGCTGCTTATTATTTCCACTTCTTTCATCGGACTTGTATTCTTGTAGAGGGAGAAATCTTTCAGCTCCTCTGGTTCCCTTGAAATAGAAATCGTGGGTATATCCATTTCCTCGTCAGAATCAGCAAAGAGATCGGGCGAAGTGCAGCGCGTCAGCTGAGTGGGAACACTTAGGATTGTTATGGCTGACGGCTGTTCATTTTCCTTGTCATCAGCCATTTTTGGTCGTTTATCTGGCGGCTCTTTTGAGGGACTGCTTTTGGTGGAGCAGGCATCCTCCTCTTCCATTTTATTAACGAATTTTGAGTCATCTTCAATCATATTCTCCACCACCAGCTTTTCCAGCTCATCCAGTTCTTGCGCCACTTGCTGATCAATCTCCTGTGGAGCTCCAAAGTGCTTTTCCAACTCTGCGTATACTACTTCAAGTTGCTTTTTTAGTTGACGGCTTTTTGGATTATCACGTTCCGGGGTTGAGTCTCTTCCCTGTATTGCAGCCCAGTTCTTGAGTAGATGATCCGCTGGCGTCTGGCTTACCTCAATCAAGTCGCTTACATAGTAAAGACTCCAATCTGCTAAGGCACCTTCGCTGGGTTCGTGAAGGATTTGAGATTTGCTTGAGGCTCTGAGTGGCTGAAGATTGGAGCTAATAAGCTGGTAGGATGGCATCAGGCGGTCCTTTTCCTGCAGCTCCTTGGTGCGCACTTGCTGAGCCATCAGTGTGGACACCTTCTCCTCCAGCTTCTTCTGTTGGACCTCCGCATTTCGCAGAGTTAAAGCAGTGAATTTATTGGCCCATTTGCCGCGTCTGCTACCTTTGCCAGCCACCACAGGCAAGACTGCCAGGGATTTGTAATCTTTAAAGGAATGAGGAAAGGCATTCTAATGAAAGCTTTAGAAACTTTGTCTGGATCTTACACACCTTCTTTGGCCGCTGTGCGAAAGCCGTACTTCTGCAGCTTGCGCCTTATGTTCTCCGTGGACTCCACAGTATTGTCCAGCAGGTCCACCACGGCCTCCTCCTTTTCGTTGTCGTCGTTCAAGCGCAGGCATCCCCGTTTCTCGGCCTCCGACTTGGACAGCGCCAGCGCCATCTCAATGTCGTCGGGACTGAAGTTATCCGCCAGGCAGTGCTGGGCAGTGACCTCGGCAAAGATCTGTTCATTCCGCAGGAAATTGCTAATGCTCGGCTGTTGCTTACTCCTACCGCGTCCCCGGCGGGCAGTACCCGTGGATGTGCTACTGCTGCCCTTGAGTTTGGGTGCCTTTTTGGGCTTTGGACCCGGTTTTTCAAACACATTGCTGGCGCGTATGGGTTTTATTTTGGGTGAAGGAGGTTTGCTCTCCACTGAAGCTGCCGGTGCAGCTGGGGGATTATCTGCCGCCTCTTCTGGAGGGCTAAAAAAGTCGCTGAGTGATAATGGTGTTGTGCTGCGCGCAGATCTTTGAAAGAAAAGAAAACAGGTTTTCTGGGTTAATAAACTACATTTTATTCGTCAACAAATGATAAGGTTTAAATAAGAAGAATTACCGAAGCTTGGTGGACGCCTTCTGCAGGTTCTGGAAGTTTGCGCGCCGCGTCTGGCGATCCATTATTTAATCCTCTGCTCCTCGCTCTCCTCAATGGCCTCCTTGATGAAACGCGCTGTGCGCGGAGCGGGAAACTCAAAGAGTCCCTTCCTATCCCGCTCCTGCTCCGTTTGGGCCAACGCCGCGGATAGCTTCTCGTTGGAAATCCGTTGAATGGGCGTCAGGCTTGAAGGGAAAATCATATAAAAACGTGTTTACTTGGATTTACAATGTTTACCTCCAAATCCCGAAGAGCACTGTTCCGGCGGCGAGCAGGGCGTAGGCAAAGCGATTGCGATACGTGTAGGATGGTGTGCCGAGGGTGCGTCTGGGCTTGCGCTTGGTAGTATCAATGGGATCCATTACTGCCAGGTGCTATTTCTTATATAATTAAAAGCATTTTACAAGCGCCTGCCTAAAAATTATGAAAACATTCCACCGCTCCAATGTGACCAGCCCACGGAAATAGGGCTGCCAATCTCTCTGGCCTAGGGTTGCCATCGCCTAACAATAAACAGCTGGCCAAGCGATAGCAAATTTTGTATTTTTTATTGCGAATTTCTTTGTTAAATTTAAATAAATGTTAATATAACAAGAAACAATAATGGAAACAGCGGAGGCAGCAAGGCCGGCCGATACAGAGAGTCCGGAGAAGGCGAAAAATGGGAATTCAGACCGGGAAAACCACAATTTGGGGGAGAAATCAAGTGAAGACGTGGAACTGCAGGCGGATTTAATGGAGCAGCAGCAGCTGGAAGAAAGCGATGCTAAAACCGAGACTCCCGAAGCCAAGGATGCGTCCAAAATGGAGGAGGATCTGAAGGCGGCCGTTCTTGAGCAAATGCCAGTCGAAGAAGCAGCTACAGAACTCACCCTCCGATTCAAGGATCTAAAGGCGCAGGAAAAGGAGGAGCAGGAACTGGAGGCCAATCAATCGAAACCCAGGCAAAACGACATCCTCTCCCATGTCCACTGCCTGGCCCAACTGGAGGAGCAGCGTCGCAGCTACGAGCAGCAACTAGAGCAACTACGCACCTCCAATAACCAGAAGGACAACATGATAACCCTCATCCAGCGGGAGAATGCCATCCTCGACAAGGAGAAGCAGGCGTGCCGCAAGGAAATGGATATGGCCAACAAGGAGAAAGAGGCCACCGTCATCAAGTTTGCCATGAAGGAGAAACTCCTTATCGATGCCAAAAAGGAAAAGGAGGCAGTGGAGAAGCATCTGGTGGAGGCCAGAAAGGAGGTGAAGAACATGACAACCAGATTCCAGGCGGTAAATGAGGAAAAGTCCCGAATGACATACGTGATTGATGAAAAGGTAAGCTTAATCAACGCTTTAACTATGATTTTTAATTAAAATTTAATTATAATTGTATCCTTAATCAGTGCAACGAAGTGCGAAAGTATCAGCGGGAGTGCGAGAAGTACAAGACCGAAATGGGTCACCTGGAGTCCAAGCTGAAGTATCACATCAACAAGCTGGGCTACGAGACGGAGGCCAAGGCGGTAAGCTTTGATTAAACAAGAAGTTTCTCATAATAATAATAATATTAATAACATTTTCAGGCCCTCGAACGCAAGCTGGAAGAAGAAAGAAACGCTCCCAATAAGCTGGAGGAGAAGGCAAATGGTGGGTTTGATTTTAACTAATTACTAACTATTAAGACTCTAAAGAAATCCTTATTCTCAACAGAGAAACTCAAAATGGAATTTGAAGCCAACACAATACTCCTGAAACATGAGATCACTAGCAAGACTGAGGCTCTGGATAAAGTCACCAAGGAGCAGCATAAACTAAGCGAAGCCAACAGGGAACTGCTGCAGCAGCTGCAGGAGATCACAGAATCGCATGGCCAGCTCACCGAGGAACTGAATCGTTTGAAAGAGCAGCACAACTCCGTGGAGGCTTCCTACAGCGATGAGCTGCTCAACTCTGCCAAACTGAGGGGCCAGCTCGAAGAGTTACAGCTCTTGCGCACTCAGAATACCATGTAAGACTCATAAATCAGTTAATCTTACCATTAATATATATATATTTCATTATTAATCACTTCCAGCAACGAAGAGAAGCTGGCAGAGAAGCAATCACGAGTCCAACAATTGGAAGCTTTGGCCCAGGACAACGAATCCGATTTGCAGCAGCTAAAAGTCAAGAATCAGGAGTTGCTTAGCATCAACAAGGAAATGAGTGAGGTGATTGTGCGTCTGCAGAATGACATTTGTCTGGCAGAAGCCAAGGTAAGTTAAAACTAAAATAAATATTAAATAAATATAAGAGAAAAAAAATGTACATGCCCCGGGTGAGGCTCGAACTCACGACCTTAAGATTATGAGACTTACGCGCTGCCAACTGCGCCACCGAGGCCTTGGATACCACCACAGCTATCTTGTAAACATCAAATCTACATTAGTTTCCTTTTTCTTTCGCAGGCCCTGGGCATGGAGGCGGAGAATAAGTTGCTGAAGCAGGAGAAGCTCAGCTATGACTCAAAATACAATCAACTGGAGCAGCAGCTTAGTTTGGAGGCGGCGGAGAAGAGCGAGGAACGTCTGCTGCTGGCCAAGCACTTGTCCGAGAAAACCAAGCTCTATGAGCTGACCAAACAGAAGCTGGACAATGTCCAGGGGGACTACGAGGCCACACAGCACAAGCATGCCACCCTGGTGAAGGAGCTGCAGCGGGAGCTGAACAAGTACAAAAGGGGAATGCCGGAACCTATGAAGACTATGCAGATTAGTTACTGTAGCAATTGCCAGCAGGCGATTAATGGCAGCAGCGGCTACCCAACCGAGAATCCCCAACACCAGCGCAGCCATAGTCGGTCCAGTAGCCACGGCAGCCTGCACAGCGGCAGCCGACGGGCCAGCGAGTCTTCCGAATCCGAAACCGTAGCCAGTAGCGCCACCACAGTACAACCACCGCCTGCGGCACCACAGCAGGATCTGCAGGCAGTGCCGTCCAAGAAGGTGCTCGTCGAGCGGATACTGCGACTTCAACAGGCCACCGCCAGGCAAACGGAGCGCATTGAGTTCTTGGAGAATCACACGGCCGCCCTGGTGGCCGAAGTGCAAAAGAAATCCAAGGTGGTGCAGCACTACATGCTGAGGGACCAGACAGCCGGCGCTCTCACAACCTCTCGCAGCGATCAGAACAAGAGCGAGCTGGTGAAGTATGGCAACGGCATCATGGCGGCCATCTATGGAGGATCCTCGAAGGCGGGCGGCGAAAACAAGGCCATGTCCCTGGAACTGTCGCTGGAGATTAACAAGAAGCTGCAGACAGTGCTGGAGGACACGCTGCTGAAGAACATTACGCTCAAGGAGAACCTGGACGTGCTGGGCCTCGAGGTGGACAACCTGACGCGGAAGCTGCGCACCCTGGAGGCCTGTGGCAGCAAGTGATGCCAGTGATTCCCATCCATCGTGTTCCATTCCAGAGTCTAACCCGTGTACATACAATTTCTGCCTAAGTTTATGTGTAAATTAAATGTATTTAATATTTTAACAACAACGTCTCAGTCCTATAACACTCCCTCGTACAGCTGGGCGCTGATGGGTTTCGGCTGTCCCAGGCCCACGCCGAAGCTCACCGAGGGTTTCTCGCCTTCCTGCGCCAATCGCGCCAGCTTGTTGTGGGTTTGCTTGAAGTGAACCTTCATCTGGGGATTGCGGTTGCCCGTCTCCTCGGTCACATACTCGCGAAGCAGCGGTGGCAGATCAATCTTCGTGGGCAACACCACTGGCTCCAGCTTCTTGTTGTTGTTCAGGTACTTGGCCTCCTGGTCTTGCGGCACCAGTTCGTAGTCCGCCTTGTAACTGGTGCTGTAGATCTCCACCGGCTTGGGCTGCTTCACGCCCCGCCAGGTCTTCTCCACGGTGACACGTACCTTTCGCACCTCGCCCGGCTGCTCGTCCACGGCCTGCACCTTGAGGATTCGCATGTAGCACGGCTCCGGGTAGCGCTGGAACATGTTACGTATGAGCATGCGGCCCACTCCCCAGTTGGGCAGCTCGGACACCAGCTCCCAGAGAGTGTTGCCGCGGAAGTCGGTGGTTCGGCCAATGTACTTAATAACTTTCTGGGCCATATTTGTCGGTTACTTAACGAGTTTTAATTGAATTTTATGGAAAATTGCACAAAAACAGAGAGCGGCAGTGTTGCCAGATGAATCTTTGACTTTTCCCTAAAAAATTTCAAAAAGATTCGCCCGCTGGTCCTACTAAAATCGATCACTGCGATTAAACAGCTGTTAACATGTTCTGTTCACGGGAAAATTCAAATTTGTTTTATATTTTCCGTCTCTATATTTTGAAAGCCTCTAATATTACTACGCAGGGCTTACGAAAAGGTACAATTTATTGTGGAAAGGTGTTGGAGTATCTTCAAGAACGGCTTGTGAAAAGCTTTTGCACACCTTGGAACAGTGCTGCCAGAGTTTGAACTTTTAACAGCCAGAGCTGCGCGCCCAACAAAAGGTGAAGATTCAAATTTAAAATGAAGATATAAGAAAGTAAGGAGGAAATCAGTTATTGGAGTTTCTACTACAAAACTTCTGCAATTCAGAAAAGTACTATATAAAGTGTTGATTGTCCTTATTGTCCGTTTCTAAGCAAAGTAATCTGTCAAGTTTTGAGCGATTTGGATATAAATATCAAACTCGGAAAGTTATATGTAAGAAAGCGATCTGTAATGATAATGAAGCACTCGGGGGATATTTGTCTGTCCTTACATAGCAGTTTATGACAATCTAATTGAATTTTATTATATTATATTACAAGTTTTCAAACCTTGTCTTAGTTCTTCCTCGTACTTTCTCAGAATAAATTCATATAACCCATTTTAAGAGTATACAAAATATAATGCAAACTTTTAAAAACTTGAAACTACCGACAAGTCACAGCCACGTAAGACTTGAATGTTTTCCATTTATTAGCATAAATAAAGTACATACTATTCTTAGTCTAATATATTCCTGTATCGGCCTAGTGTAATCCCTTACTGGTAGGGCGTCCTGACATGCTCGCCTAGATCCTCACCTCCGGCCGTGTGACCCACTCCAACGCCACTGGGATCCACATGCTCGTCGTAGGACTCCTCCTCGTGTCCCTCCGATTCGTGGATATCATGTCCTTGGTTGGTGCTCTCGTGCAGTCCAATTGTGGCATGCTGGGCCGCCTTGGAGGCATTTACTTGAGCTGCAGCTGCAGAATTGGACGCCTTGATGGCAGACTCCTTGGTGGCCGCATAGTCCACTCTTGCCTGGTGCAACTGTTCCTCCACCTGCTCTAGCCGGTTCTTGGACTGACCCACCATAGTGGACTGGGATGCCAACTGGTTGTTCACTTCCGTGGACGTTTGCTCCGCCTGTTCGGCCACGGACTTGGCATTGTTAACGGCTGCCGTGAGCACGGAAATGTGGTGATGGGCTGCTTGGGCCGTTTGTTGAGCCAATTTGGCGGAGATCTTGGCCGCCTTGAGCTGCTCCAGTTCCCGGGATAGGGAGCGCTGCGCCTCGGCCGCCTGCTGCTCCAACTCCTGGAGTACCACCTGCTTACCCACCAACGCTGCCTGAGCTGTGGCCGCCGCCTGGGATGCTGCCTGCGCCAAGGTGTTTTGAGCTATGTAGGCAGCCTGCTTGGCAGCTGCATGCTGGTTAGCCACTGCACTGTGAGCCTGATCTGCCGATCCCTGGGCAATGGATCGAAGACCACTGCCGATGCTATAGCCACCGGATGATCCCTTGTAGGAGCCCGAGCCCGAGACACTGCCACCGCCACCCGATTGGCTGTAGTAGCTTTTGGGACTGTGTTGGGGCTTCTCTGGCTCCGGAGGTTCCACAGCGGGATGATGGGGCTCGAAGTATCCTCCGCCTTGGTGTAGTGGTGGCGGCTGCTGCGGTCTATAATGGTAGCCATTTCTCTTGTGCAGGCGTCCCAAGACCTGGGCCAAGAGGAGCACTAAACGGAGTTGGAGAATGAATATCTTAATATTTTATCAACATTCACTAATCACACTTTAATATTTTTCGGGGATATCAAGTTTACGGATATCGGCTATCACGGATTAATCCACTTTTCCCTTGGATCCTGCTCCGGCTTACCCATCACCAGCTGGCCGAGGAGAGAGCGTAATCCTTTGTCGTACATCTCGCTGGCGCTGCTGGAACTGCATTGAGCTTCTGCATCGATGGCGGTGCCCAATTTATAAGTCTCTCAAAGAGGCCAGCCGAGCAGAAAGTTTTTCAAGTTTCAAGTTGCGGAAAGTCGGTTGCGGTTTTTAAATTTAACTGACGATGGGCATGTTATAATTTTCATACTTTTGGGCTATTTGAATGGCTCTGCCCACGTCGTAGAGTTGGGTCCAAACACACACTGCGCACCTTTGCAGTGCGGTCATCGCATCCATCGCATAGAGGAAGAAGCCCGGCGACCGCCTTTGGGTCCAAGATATTCGGTGGCGTCTTTTAATGCTTCGTTGGCACGCTTGTATCTTTTATTTTTTTAAAGTGGTCGGCCTCCTCAGCTTAGTTTAATGTTTAAAATTTAATTTACATTTTATGTGCTGCACTAGTTTGTAATTGAACTTAAAGTGGTGCCTTTGACGCGCTCAGAGCAGTGCAACGATGCAGGGAAAGCTTTACTTTTAAGGGGATTATGCTTTCTGACAGATTAACTGGCGGGCGAAATTTTGTAATTTACGAAAAAGGGGAAGTCTGGGTTTCTTCAATTAAAATTTAAATATTATTTTAATTGGAATATTGTATAAAAGGTGGGTAGAAAATATTTTTAAAGGTGATAATTAAAAAAGGTAATGCACTTATCAAGAAAATGGCTTCTGTTTCCTATGAGACTATTTCTTTTGGAGGTACTTTAAAGCCATATCCGCAAGATATATCTGTTTCTGAAAAGAATCATCAAGCAAATCGATTTAAACCAAGATTATATGTCTAGGAGATTTAATTTGATGACAGCATTTCCATTGAACATTCAAATTTAAAATGAAGATATAATAATGTAGGGAGGGAATCTCAGTTATTGGAGTAGAAAGTTTGCAATGCAGATTTAAAACTTGAAGGCTGTTTTAAAACTTGATTCAACAAATATCATTAAAAATGATACGCAGTAGCCTTAATTATCAAACAATAATTATAGACATAATTAAAAAACGTTTTCTCTGCTAAAAATGTGAGTTATTAAGCTCAAACTCCTGCAGAACCTTTGGAAGTTCGATGTAAGCAACATCAATGGGATTATTTCAACAAGTTTTAGCAACAGTCCTTAAAACACATTGAAAACTTGTTAGATTAAAGTTATCCAATAGCTTTCAGTACTCAAACTACCTTTCTACTTGCTATTTCATCACTAGAAAAAGAAAATATTTTCACAATTTAATTTTTCATAAATTATTTTTATTTAAATACATAATTATTAATTTACAAATATATAAATAAATTAATTATGACAAACACTATTTTACAAGACAAAATCGGGAACTCGAATGTACAAGTTTACAAGCTACAATTGATATCAACAAAGGACAAGAGCTTGTGCGTCTCGTCGCCAATTAAAGTAAGTAACAATCGTGGGTAGCTAATGAGTGGGCAACCCACTGAGGTGAAGTGACGTGAGGGCGCGCGTAATATATAAAAGTGTATAACAAGGTAGGTAGCATAACGGGTAATCAAAGTAACATTCGTAATAAATAAAAGTGACGGCGCTGATAAATACGATGACGAATGCAATACAATCGTAGCGATTCGAGAGTTGCACAAGTGTGTAGTGTGTAGTGTGGGGGGTTTAGCGATGGCTTCGGTCAGAAGTGGAAAACGAACTCATCGGAGGCGCCGCCGGCATCATCCGGTATTGCTTCAATGGTCTCTGCACCGTGGTAGGCAGTCACCAATGGCTGCCCCTCCTGTTCCTCCTGCTGCTCCATTAATCATTGATAGCTCTGGGTTATCTGCTGGATCCAGGGCAGGTAAGCCGACACCTTGACGTAGACACCGGGCACATTAACCTGGCCGCATCCAATGCCCCAGGACACCACACCCACCACATTCCAGACGCCGTTCCTCTCGCAGACCAAGGGACCACCGCCATCACCCTTGCAGGCATCCTTGCCCTCCTCACCGCCGGCGCAAACGAAGCCGGGATTTAGCTTGTAACTGTATCCCAGACGGGTGTTCCTTAGCTGGGCTTCGCACTGGTGATGCGACAGGATTGGCACATCCACCTCCTTGAGGATGTTCTGGTACTTTCCGTGCTCACCGAAGGCATCCTTGCCCCAGCCGGTGGTCCAGCAGCGAGCGCCGGTGAAGTCGGAGTACTTGTCGGGCAGACAGGCGGGGCTGATGTGCGGGTTCTTGGTGAAGTCCACGGGCTGGTCCAGCTTCAGGATGGCCAGATCGTTGTCCAGGGTGCCGGCATAGTACTCAGGATGGATGTGGACGGAAACCACGTCGCGTTCAATGTAGGGGAAGAACTCCACGTCGTGGTTGACATCCCATTCGCCCAGACGCACACGGAGATCGAAACCATTTTGACTGAAAGGAGAACAAAAGGAGGTTAATCCTCTGACTGGATTCTCTTCAAGGAATGTAAAACTTACGACTTAATGCAATGAGCCGCCGAGATGATGTGCTGGGCATCGATGAGGGTTCCACCGCAGGCATAGATCGACTCCTTGGGGTCCTTCTTCAGGATGGCCACATGCCAGGGGTACTCGCCGAACTCACTGTCTCCATCGACATACACGGGATTCTTGATGCGACCAGTGATGCCGGCGGCATTCCTTACTCCACAGCGACCCAGCTGCTGCTGCTGCTGGGGAGGAGCCTGAGGACGGAGCGGGCGACGGCAGCAGACCTCGTTGATGCGACAGGTCTTCTCCACGGGACGATTGCCATAGTAAGCGCGCTAAAAATATCAAGGAGGAAGCGACACATTAGCTAAATATTAAAAGGGAGAGAGTGACAGGAGATGCTCGCGATTTGCCTTGATCAACACATGGTTACCTGCTCCTCAGGAGCTGCTCCCGCCCACACACCATCATCCTCGACGCTCCTGCGCCTGCGATCCCTGGGAAAGGTGACCCGATCACTGCCAGCCGCCTCGCCAGGAGCCGGAGTGGGAATATTGTAGAGGGGTCCCAGGTTCAACTGCTTGCCACGACGACTGAAACTTGGCGGTTCAACACTGCCGCTCACATTGGCACTTCGCTCCACATGCTGCGAGTACTCCCCGAAGCCACCAAAGTCATGGCCAGGACCCGAGCCTGGATAAATCGAGTTGAAGGAGCTCTCGTAGGGTGACGACGACTCGTGGTGATGGTGATATTGAGTCGGTGCCGATGGGCCACTGTGGTACTCAAAGATGGGAGTGCTCGGCACCATTTCCACACTGTAGTGGGGACCAGGAGCAGAGCCACCATAGTAGGGCGAATACGAGTGATGATCATCGTGGTGGTCATGGTGGCCATGGTGATCGTAGTCGTGATGCTCATAGCCACTGTAGTGATCGTGATGATGGTAATGGGTGTTGTACTGCTCAGTGGGCTTCCGCTTAAAGAAGTCTCCCACCTTTTGGATGAGATTGGCATTCGGGGTGACATGCAAATTAACCAGTGGCTTCACCACCTTCTCTCCATATTCCGTCTTGGCCACCTGTACGGACACCAAAGGATTCACATTCACCAGGCCGAGATTGAGGCCATTCGGACCCACAGAACCGAAGTAGGGGTTCTGGGCGGGATAGTGATCGCCCAGGACATTCGAGGGATAGCCTCCATAGCCACCGGAGGGATAGGGCAGACCGAAGCTCACACCATAGGTGGGCAGCACTTTCCGTTGGATCAGCTCGATGGCCTGGAGGGCGGGCAATGCCAGTGGAGATCCTCCTAGAGGCGCCTGTCTCTATTTGTGTTTGTTTTTTTTTTTTTGTAAGAGGGAAATACAGAAGGAACAGACGCTACAGGTGGAGTTGCGTTTCCGGTTTCACGATGCAGGTTGCAGGTTGCAGGCGTGCGATCACAAAGGTCGTGCTTGGTTAGCTGGTTTAGTTCTGGGATTAGTGACTGATCTGATCCGATTTGCACTCTGGAGCCGGCTAGGGTTTTTTTAGTTGAGCTTGGAGCGTTGAACGATGGGTGCAGTTGTCAGATTGGTTGATTGGTTGGTTGATTTATTGGTTGATTGATTGATTGGATGTGTGTGTGTGTGGGAGGTGGAGCTTTGCAGCTTTGCTAGAACTCGATTAGTGGTCCGTGTGAACCATGTGTGATTTGGCATTAGTCGGGCACTACCTAAGTCTATGGGATCCTCCGGAGAGGGACTATTGTGACACTTACCCCTTGGGCATCGAGCGATAGATCACTGGCATCGTCATCCTTCTGTTCACCATCGGCCTGGCGGCGAGAGCGCTTCTTGTCATCCTTGTCCGACTTTTCCTCGGCCTTCTTTCCATCAGCAGGGGCGGTGGCATTACTGCTGGCAGCAACATCATCACTCAGAGCCTCGATGTCCTTGCCCAGGTTACGGGGATCGATGGGCAGAATGAGGTCGTCCTTGCGGCCAATACGATCGGCGGCCGGGCACTGGGAGATGGGCACACACTGGCAGTCCACGATCTGCTGGCGAGAGGTGTCATAGCCACCCTGGTTGTATTGTCCTTGTCCCTGGTAGCCACCAGAGATGCCGTTGTACTGGTTGGAGGCTCCACCCTGCAGCTCCTTCTTGTAGTAGTCGGGGTTCTGGCTGTGGTAACTGGAGCTGGGCGATCCACTGAAGCCGCCCGATCCGCTGCTGCCGAAGCTGCCTAGGCCAGAGTTCGGTTTGTAGAGATCTCCAGAGTTCGGCTTGTACAGGTCACCGGAGTTGGGCTTGTACAGATCACCAGTGGGTTTTCCAAAACCATTCTGCGAGAGGAGTCCGCCCTGAGAGGCGCCATTGAAGCCAGCATTGAAGGCATTCGACTGGGAGTAGCTGGATCCGGCAGAGGTCTGTACCGAGGGCGTGTAGGTGGCCGAGGACTGGGCCAAGGCACTGAAGTCCGTGTTGATGGTCTGGCCAGCTCCGATGGGAATGGGCACGCTGGGCACCTTGGCTCCCTCGCCACCCTCAACATGGTGGTAGTGATGATGCACATGCTGCTGGAGTCCGGCATCGAGGGGTGCTCCCACCACCACCTTGGTGCTGGAGGAAGTGGCCGACGATGAGGAGGCGGAGGACTGCTGGGAGTAGAAGCCATTGGGAGCAGAGCTGGCACCCTGGATGCCACCCTCGGGGTTCTCAAAGTTGTAGGGGGGAACTCCATTGGAAGCACCATTATAAATGGGTCCAGCACCCACAGAAGGACCTCCTTGGTAGATCGGTCCTGGTGGCTTGCTGTCGTAGATCAGAGCACCGGGTGGTGGCTTCGTGTAGGTGATGCCGTCAGAGCTGCCATCAATGGCGGACGGTGGAGGATGCTCCAGGTAGCCACCGGGTCCGGTTGGGCGGTAAGGTCCAGACATTGGCTTGTAGGGTCCCTCATAGCCAACCTTGCGCGGTGGTCCGAAGGAGTTCAGGGAGCTGGGTGGGGGTCCGAAGGAGTTCAGGGGGCCAGGAGGACCACCCATGGGCGGGCGACTGCTGAAGTAGCTTGGTGGCGGCATGGGCTTGGCAGGACCATAAGGACCTCCACCAAAGCCAGATGGCGGCGGCGGACCCTGGGCATAGATGGTCGAGTAGAAGGGACGCTTCTCCTCCACATCGCAGCTCATCAGACCCAGACCGCACAGCTTGTCCCGGATGAGATTGCGGGCCTGCAGATCATTTCCCTGCTGCAGAGCCTGGTCGATGTTTCCATCGGCATAGACGGCGTCGTACTCGCCGAGATTGCGACCCTCGCGACGGGAGTTGATGAGCTGCTCGATGACCTCATCGATCTGGCTGCTAGTGCTGTTGCTCTGGATGGACTCGTGGACTAGGTAACGTCCCTGGATGTCGGCTGTGTCGGCGGGCTTGGTGTCCACCGATCGGCGGCTGGGCTTGGCATCCTCCATGGGCGCCCACTCATTGCCCCAGCTGGAATCCTCGGCCAGGGAGGCGGTGGCCAGCAGGACAACTGCCAACAGGCTTGCTCTTATTCTCATTGTGGAGATCTGTGATAATCAAAGGAGAGAAAGATTGATTAGAGATATTTTTGATATAAATACATATATAAATATTTAATAGATTTAATTTATTAACAAAATGTTTCATGATTTTTTCGCATTTCATTTCGACTGGAAATAAATTGAAATAAATGGCTTTTAGTCATGATCATGATCGGTTATGACATAACAGCGGCCAAGCTTGACACCATTACCCCGAGAGTCATTGTGCCAGTTTACATTTCTCCACCTATCCACCTATCCCTCTTGCCATCTTTGGCTTAACCAATCCATAACGAAGCCGAGAAACCGGTCCGCATCACGAAATCTTCACCGTGACTCAGACGCGGTGCCTCCGTATAAGACTTTTACTTTCGTTGGAGGTCGCAGACCGTCGCACTTAATTGCTTGATTTTGTACGTTACTTTTCATTCGAAATGCGCGAGAAAGAGAGGTCTCTCGCCGAACTCCCTGTAATTTATGAGGTAATTTTCCTCGGAATTTGGCAAGCCTACGCGGACTACAATCGGGCTATGGCGACCATCGCTCAAGTTGATCTCTCGCCTTGACAGGCGCTTTCCGCTTCGTGTATCTTTTCTTGTAAAAAAAAAATAAAACTCACTTTTCTTTTCAGCTTTTCTGCGCTTTTTATGCTCGTTTGCATTGCAGTTATGTCACCGGAGTTGGGATCGTATGGGATGGTAGCGGGGGTGGATTTAGTCCAAAGATCGCTACACTTGAATAAAATACCCGGTTTTATTACCTAACTTAAAGGGTTGACTTCCTTTTATTTAGATTTATTTAAATTTATGAAATAAGATAAGTTTTTTCCTCTATTTATATTAAATTCTACATGATTTAAAGTCTTCGACAGCTTTAAATTTTCCTTTGTTAACTTAAAGTCTGTAAAGGTTTGAATGTCCTTCTGTTAACTCACTGTTAACTTTTGAATAAAAACTTTCTGATTCAAAGTTTGGTCAAGAAGGACTTTACTTGGGTTATGATTAGATTTTAGGATATAGCTTTTAGAAATCGATTTAGTTTTCTTAATTTATTTCCTTTTATTTTCAGTTTGCAAAACTTTTCTAAACTGTTTTTTTCGAGTGCCTTCCGAATATATCTATGTGTTATGTAAATGAATCTTGAAACTGCGAACTGCTCGGCTCTTGGAGCCCTGCTTTTCGAGCGGAAGTTGTGTGCAGCGTTGCATTGCAAATTGCCGGCAAGCATTTTGTACGTTTGCTTGCTGTTTTCTTTGGCGAGAAATGATCGTAAGCGATGCTAAACGCTGATCGCTGGGTGTGGAAAATTAAAGTTTTTCCTTTGTTTTCGCAGTGAAAGTTTCGCCTTTTCAATTGGCTTTATGATCGCGGCGACGGAGGAGGGGCATGGCATCGGCTCTTGACCAGCCATAGTCTTTTATATATTTATTATATGTTATGTAGTATCCATAATTTGAAACGCAACTAATTGTAATTAGTACGCGCTCGCGGTTCACTTGAGTTCACTTCACTCACTACTCACCTCTTTGTGCTTTAAATAAAATTAATCCAAATTTGGGTGTTTCAGTTTCTTTTCGATAATCCTTATGCAAGTTGCAGAGTCTGTATGCCTGGATATATCCTTTCACTTCACTCACTTTCTGCACTGAATGTGTGCCTCTCGTTTGTCTGCAGATCGTTGACTGATTTCGCTTTCGTTCGCCGCGCACATTTTATACAAAAGCTGCGCATGCGCAGCAAGCTCCAACGTTGCCCCGTCTCTTTCTGAAAGGCTATGGCCATCTCTATCTCACGTTGGTATAGGTTTTGCGAATCGAGGGCCCAAAACAAAAGGCATAAAAGCGGCAGCGACAATGTTTGGCAACCACCTCTCCTTCTCTCACCGTTGACGTTGGTTTTTTTTTTTTTTTGTGGGTAATAACTTCTCGCTTTGGGTTTTTTCTCAAGTCCCCCGATTCTGCTAACTACTGGAGGTCACCAAAAGCGTGGCTCAAGCCGGAAAAGTCTCCGTTATCATTATTAAACGCAGCCTCTAGCGAGTCATAAAACAAATATTTCCCCATTTAAAAATTAGTGTTTATGTGTAAATGTCCAAATTAGTTTGTTGTTTTCAGGCGGGGGCTTTGACCAAAAAAAAAAATACATTTTTGAATAACCAAAACAGAGAGCTTTCCCGGAAAGGCGCGTTGCTTGAGAAACCGGGATTATGCAATTCCGCAATTATGAATTGGGTCAGAGAGCCTCTGAAAAATAAAAAGAGAAATACAAATAAAATCGTCATCGAAAGGGGAAAAATTGGGCATTGCCTCAAACCGGATCTTTTGGCATACATTCGTCTTTACCCCTTTACTGGTGCATTTCGGTTAATATCGTCTGGTTTTTAAACCATGGTCAATGCAAACGTCATCAGCCGCAGTTTGTTTTATTTTTATTTTCGCTTCAGCCCAAAGCCTGGCTCATTGTGAATCAAGAGTGGCTACGCGGAATTACCCGAAGTTCATAAAAATTAGAGACATTCCCCCCTAACACTTATTCACGATGATCACGTTCGCGTGCCGCCGCCGCCGCTGATAATCACGATCATTATTTAGCCCCGTGTTGTGTGTGGTCAGTGTTGTTCGAGTGACTCTCGTTGGGTTCCAGTGGATCCAGTGGCTTCGATTTGTGTGTTACTGACCTTGGTACGATAGCCCCATCCCCGCCTCACTTAAGTGGCGTTTTATGTTAAACACTCTTGACTTCCAAGAAAGTTGATAATGAACAGATCTTCGGAAATTATGCTAATCACTGTGATTTACTTGAGTTGTTATTGCTGGCTGTTTGGCAAACACCTTTCGGTTATTTGTTCGTTCATGATTAATTCGTGGAGTTTTATCAATCGATGGTAGTGTCGTAGTTTTTGACCATCGGGTTTTTTATGACTCACCGGAGTTATTGGGGCTGGCGGTGAGGCCTTTGGGCTTTTCGAGTATTGTTTGAAGGAGGTGCGTCGAACCTGATTCGCATCGTTTTTTAATTCCGCTAACGATAGTCTTGGGTTTTACTCTGGGTATGGGTATATTCACTATTTGATAAATGGAAGCACCTTATATTTTTCTCTTTAACATTTATTATATTAATTTTCAGAATATTTAATTAGCTAAAAATAAGTTTATTAAAGCTGTTGACTTAAAATACATGCCAGGTTTCACTTTCAAAAAAGTCGTAGGGAATTTATTTCTTAATCCTCTTTCAGTTTTTATTTCATTATTTCCGAACTCTTACACAAAAATTCAATTTATCATTTGAAGAGGACTTTTCC